>OMLM01009354.1:0-20839 GCA_900302695.1 Helostoma temminkii
ATTGTATATGCACCTGTGTCTTTGTTTACATGTGTTTAGGAAAATCAACCTACATTTAAGCAAATCACTGGTTTAACAGCGGTGCTGGTGTCATTGATAGCACACATTAAAATAATCAACAAAGACGCTGATGTAAAAAACAGGATCATTATATTAACAACAAGCTGTGGATATGAACTATGTGATCCATTAGTGGACATGGACCCACACTTGTGTCAGTATGAGAGCAGACTAAAGCTCTTATTTTTAATGTGGGATACAGGGAAATATGATTAATATGATTTATTCATGTTGCTCTTAGGTGTCATAAAGTACAGTTAAATGACGATTCTAAGTATGAATTGCTTTGTGATCACTTGCTGAAAGCAAAGTATGTTTATTTAAAACGGTAAGACTGTGCTGCTCTGATTGGGGTTTTACAAGAAATGTTCTGTTTTGTTGTTGTTTTCTTTTGTAAGATATAAAGATTCATAAAGTGTGGAGCTGCAGATTACGTTGATTCTCCTGACACGACTCACGGCTTTTATATCTTGTCATCTGGTACACTGTTTATAATAAAAACATGAATTAGCTGCATAAAGCTTTGACCCACATATCTAGATTCATACAGCTACAATATACTTGTGTGATAGAATCAATCTGCTTCTTCACTTTCCACTTGTTTGCAGGGTTTTAGGTTTACACACAGATATATGTAAATGATAACGCAGTGGTTCTCAAACTCGGGGGCATGTTCCCCAGGTGGACTCGCAGCTACAAGAGGGGGGGGTACGATATGTTTTAATGTTAGTCATGTATGACTGTCAAGCTAACGTAACATATAGTCCCATCCCATTAGAGCGTAAATATCCAATCAAAATAATTATTATACTATATACTACCATACAAATGTGCTTAAGTGTAAGAATGAGAAAATGTTTTATTGTTAATATATTGTCTTGCTTGACTACTGCAACAAAATGCCTGTTTTATTTATTTATCAATATTTAGAATTCAAGCTTAGCGACACTGAGCACACATGTACTGTGTCAAATATGCAAAATGAAAGTTGCTGCACATCACATGGAAAACTGACAATTTTTATCAGCACAGAGCAACGGCAAAGAGAAATGATGGTGAAAGTCCAGACTAGTAAAGAAAGAGCTGACAACCAGCCTGTAAACTGAACAAAGCAAAGCACTGATGTGTTTGTGAGTGCTACCTCATATGATAAGTCCTTGTGGATTTACAAAGAAAACTCCATAACATGCTACTTGCCAAGAGAAATGCTTCATGTACACTGTGAGAAAAGAGGGATTTCAGTAAATCATCCTAGACTAAACAGGTAGTTGAGAGATACACAAATACGCATTTCAAAATAAAAACTAATCTATTCCTGGATAATCAAACAACATATGCAAACATGTATGCATTTGTTCATTATATCACAGCAACATGCCTAGAATAAAGAGTAACAATCCTGTGACCTTTGACTTCCAGGGTACCAGGGGACATAGACGAAGTCAATGCTCTCAAGTTGCAAGTGGATCAGTGGAAAATCCCAACCGGACTGGAAGACCCACACATCCCAGGTAAACACACACTCAGATAAGGAGATAAGGTGCGCCGCTGAATACAGATGAACACATGGTGGACCTGGTTTTGATTCTATACTTCTTCATGCTCTCACACTAACTATGAAGCCCAAACAATATGATGCACATCCAGGAATGTCAGAACAAATGTAACTGTGTTTTCACTGAAGTGTGACCTCTGAGTGTCCTCCTATCTGCCCCTCAGCGTCCCTGCTGAAGCTCTGGTACAGGGAGCTGGAGGAGCCACTGATCCCTCATGAGTTTTATGAGGAGTGTGTCAGTAACTATGACAACCCAGAAGCAGCTGTCAACGTGGTGCTGGGCCTGCCACACATCAACAAACTGGTGCTTTGCTACCTCATCCGCTTTCTGCAGGTAACACACACATAACACGTATTTTAGTTGTTGCTGTTAACAATAAAGAAAAAACACAGTGAATATAGTTTTATTACAGTATTTATATATCTGTGATAGAATAGAGATGGCTATTCAAGAGGTGTCAGAAGATACTTACTTATACAACATAACTGTCTTGCTTGGTGTATACACATACACCGATCAGCCATAAAATTATATATTATTATATCTATACAATCCAGTGTCTCTAATGTTTTAGCCTCCCTATTTACATCAGTGACGGGTCTAAAACATCAGAGACACCTCTTAAGATAACATACTGCTGTACTCCATCGCCCACAATGACCTTAATAATGTACATGTAGTAGAATTATAACATTTCTGACAAGGTGGAGCTGTTGTATTGGATTGTATTAGATTGTACAGGTGGTTATAATGTTATGCCTGGTCAGTGTATATTGGTAGTGGAAATATTAGCTGAAAAATCTTCTTACAGAGTAACTTAACACAAGCTCTATACATTTAGTAGTTTGGCAGAAAAAAGAGCATTTTGTTAAACAGGGATTCATTGGTTGATAAAGTTGTTGCCACAGTGTCACTCGCTGTATTTACATGCAGTTAATAAATCAGATTACACAGGGAAACCAGGTTTCTCTGGAAATGAGGGAACATGTTTACATATTCCTAATAAATCTGATTACTGGAAATGTGCGGATACATATTTGATTTCACCTCTTCCTTGGACTTATTTTGGAAGCAAGGTTCACAGATTAAAACTGTTTAGAGACATGTTTTTGATATAGCCGTTCCTTTCAGCTGATAGCAGAGTAGTGAGTGTCAGTAGCCTTTGTTATGCACATGCACTCCAAAAAAGCCCATTAGAATCCGGGTTACATGTTTATATGGTGAGTAATCAGCATTCTCTGGTAGAAATCTACCAGCGGAAATCTGGTTTGTCTAATCCCCTACCCTGAACACAGAAACCAGGTTTCCCATTTACATGACAGGTAAGAAATCAGCTTACTTGAGGAAGCTGACTGTAACCTGATTCTACAGTGCATGTTAACACACTGAATATGATTTGACACGTCATATTCAGTAGAGGCAGCTTGACAGTGAATTCCCAGGGTGCTCTTGTACAGAAATATTAGCCACAGATCACACACATCCAAACATTAGCAAAACCAAGTGCTGTTATGTTCACAAGGCTCTAAACGTCTTAAATCTGACTCTGCTGTACACTGTGTGCAGGTGTTCGCCCAGCCTGCCAATGTGGCCATTACCAAGATGGATGTGAACAATCTGGCCATGGTCATGGCTCCAAACTGTCTGCGCTGCCAGTCCGACGACCCCAGGGTGATCTTTGAGAACACCCGCAAGGAGATGTCCTTTATTCGGGTGCTCATCCAGCGGCTGGACACCAGCTTCATGGATGGAATCCTATAGCCCCCACCACACACACTCGCACACTGTCCAGTGTAGGGGAACATTCCTTCACTCCTGTTATCCCTCCATTACAGGCCTCTACATACTCCTCCAGCACGGGAACATCATACATACATGGTGCTGTTGCTGGGTGAAAACCATACATCTCCAACATGTTTACTCTCTGGAACTAACAAAAACTGCCTTGATTTGAGTTTGTCCACTGTACATTTTCAGTTGAACCAGCAGTTTTTTCTATTTCTATAGATGTAGTCCTTTAACTGGCATTTGCATCAGAAAACACCAGTATTGGAGTTACAGTGCTTTCAAATGATAACAGTACTGTGTGTGCCTTCACTCACATGAATCCAGTACACACATACAGTATGAAGGAATTAGCAGGGATCTCATCAGTTCATTGGATTCACACATTAGACACCTCAAAGCTTCATTTTAATCTACTGTATTTTATCTGAACTGACTTGTCTTCGATTCCCCTGCTTAAACACACATTATCACATATATAACCCACAGATACACAGATACAGTATCTACATAAACACACACAATAAATGAATGGTTTAGACTTTTCAAGCTGGTCTAAACACAGTATTGAGGGGCTGTTCATCCCTGTATATATACAGCAGCTGTGTCACTTTTCACCCACAGTGCTAAGAACTACTACTGTCCCCTTGGAACAACAAGGCTGAGTCATTTGTTTTTGCTGTTCATCTAAGACATGTTGAAATAACATGTTGTCTGATGCCATGTACAGTTTGAAAAATGGAACAAGTAATTTAGCACATTTGCATCAAATGACCCACATTTAGGAACCCAAAAGTGTTCCAGATAGTTTCCCATGACTGGTTGAGTCTTACGGCATGCTTCTCTATATCTGCTTATGAAGCCTTGTCTGAATGGTAGATCATGACCTTTACCCCTGCTGTGTGGATGTTGATGTCACTGACTGTTTGTTAGTTCTTCTTAACAGATCCCACAATGCACGCTATCAGCTGTCCTGTCGTGTATGCTGCTCAGTACACCAGTGGTTTCTTTCTTTTTCAAAGCATTGCAACTTCCAGATTCCAATTGGCTACATTTCTTTTAGACAGCTCTCTGGCCTTCACGTTGATTTATCCTTTTTAACAACAAATACAGTTTACACAGGTAAAACCTAAGATTAAACCAAGAGTAGTCATTTACACGTATTGTCAGTCACATGTTCCAGTACTTACTGACATGCTGACATAGAATTTTGGTCATCTGGTTCAGAAGGTGCTATGTTCTGTTATCGAGGTGAACATGGCATCAAATAAAAGATGAAATTCTGAACTTTTGATCTTGAACCCAAATGTCCAGCAGAAACAAATGAATGAGCTTTGCTCTTCCAGTCGAGACAGTAAAAGCACCTCAACATCAGTTTGAAAAATTCCTTACTATTCCTTTAAGTTTTGTCAATGTACAATACCATGTAACTCAAAGCAGGAATTATCTCTTAGATGAACATTACATTCATTTCAATATATATTACACACACAATCTCCCAAAGTCTCTCACACAAACTGTGGCTAAACAGATTTTTGTCTTTAAGGTATACTGTCCTAAATCCTAACTGCACCATTTCATCAATCCTTTAATGTATTAGATTGACTCGGCTGGTTTTTACGCTCCAGGTTGAAAGGTGAAGCTGTGTCCTACATGGCTTTCACTGGCGGCAAACAGCCTTCAAAATGTTTTACACTGCCACAACTTGGTGGGAGCTGAAAACGCAGAGGCTCTTTACTCCTTGTGCCTGTAGACGGTGAGTGTGTTCCGTCTGACAGGATAGAAACCATAACCCCAAATGATTAAGTGAAACTCTGACATAATCCTGGTACTCAGACGCTGCCTGATTAATTAAGTGCAGCTGGAAGGAAGAAAGACAGTGAAACAGTGCAAGCTCTGTTAGCTATTTAGCCATGACGTAAGGAGAACATGGACCCCTTCAATTCAAGTCCAAATTTAACAATGTTGGCTTTGCAGACACATTAGCAGAGAGTGTGTTAGAATTGTTTGTGCATTCTACACATTTTAAGCATGAAGTGAACACAACACGGGGAACATATTTTATTCTGATGTTTGTCCTTCTCTCCGCTCTGCAGGACCTGAAAGGTGATTTTTTTTTTTCCTCAAAAAGGCATTAGAAGATTTTAATAACTTACTAAAGTAAAGTACTAAAGTAACATACACTATTGTTCAAAAGTTTAGGCTCACTTAGACATGTCCACGTTTTCTATGAAAACCAACTGAGTTTGAATGAGAAATATAACAAAATGAATTGGAAATATCCATTGTTTAAGTTAGAAATTATAATTGTGTACTTAAACTTTGCTTTTGCTAAAAGATCTGCCATTTGCAGCAGCAGTAGTCTGCGGACTTTGTTTAGTTTGTGGAGGTAACCTGAATAGACTTCACTCCATGATTCCTGAAGCACCTGCCACAAGAATGGTCGTCTTAATGGGCACGTCTTGCTGTATGTACTACACGTACCAAGCTGTTGCCACAGCAATTCAGTAGAGCTAAGATCCGGTGCCTGTGCTGACAACTCCATAATGAATAGAATAACAGCTTGCTGCTCCTTCTTCGAAATCTCTTTTACCCCGTATAGACCTTTACCATCACCAAAGCAGCCCCAGAGCATCACACTGCCTCCACCGAGCTTGACAGATGATATTAAGTACTGCTGCTGGAGGAGTGCTTGACAGATGAGGCAAGTTTTAGAAGTTTTTTGTTCCAAACTCACTGAAGTGTTCAAAGAAGGGCAGTTTATTGCTAATTTTATTAGCATAATATTTCCTTTTAAGTGGATAAAGTTGCATTAGCAAACACAGATTTGGAAAACAAGACTAGTTGCAGATGGTCCTCTGAACATCTGTGTAGACATTCCATTAACAAACTATAGCTGCTTCCAGCTATAGTCATTCACAACATAACAGTGTCTATACTATTTCTGATCAATCTCATTTTAACAGCATCTTTTCTTACTATGTGACTCTAAACTTTTGAACAGCAGTGTAATATAATTTAATCTGATATATTCTCCTGTCTGCAGTAGGTATCATTAAGATTTAAGATGTTACTTAACTCTCACTAAATGTCTCATTGCTGCAACAGTGGATTGTGCACACTGGAGACATCAGCTAGGAACAGCACAGTGTGGCTGCAAGGAAGATAGGTTAGAAAAAATTTATAATTATCTCAAATGAGTCTTTTTGAATTAATTTATGCATCCATTCATTTTCACACACATAGTAAATTATTAGTGTATATTTCTGGGAAATAGAACATTTTGATAAAAGAATAAATAAACCTGGGCAATTCTTTTACCAGTACGATTATAAAACAGCAGGATATTTATAATTCTTAAATCCAAGTTCTTGAGTCCTGCGGAAATAAAGATCATAAATCCTGCAGTCTAAATATGTATGTAACGCTGAGTATAAGAAGTCCAGTGCTTGTGGACGTTGCTGCACTAAAGTCTTACGGTCTGAGTGGGGAAAAGCTCATTAGTCTCCTAATAATGAGATGTCATTGAATGGCTCCCACACTATGGTTAGTGGTAGTGCTATCACAGTACACTGACTGAATGTGAAGTAACTGCTGTAGTCATCTAGCGTGTACACAGAATATTGGTGTCCATGCTGGAAGAGCTCCACAGAGGTGGCACAGAGGCCAACTGCACTGTTCAGCCATAGAATCAGGCAGTGACTGCTGCCTCGCCTCCATGCCATGTGATCGCCTCTTCATTGTTGGAACGTGTTTAAATGATTTTTTAGTGTTTAGTCATCTTGAAGAAATCTGGTCCTGCTGGTGCACTCTGCCACTTTTTGGTGCTGTCTGGTCACTTTGGCTGTCGACCGTATCCGTCTGAACACATGAGCAACAGACACAGCAGGAGGGATGACTGCAGCACTGCCAGTTAGATCCCATCTGTAATGTTTGAATACAGCACAGCACGCTTGTACTTCCCCAGAGCAACTTTAGAAGTGCCATCTCTGCCCCTGCGGCCTCATCCTCCCACCCAGCCTGACCCTTCAAAGCAACGCCACCGCTGTCGCCTTTCTGCTCACTCATGATTTGTGAATGTGTCTACCAGTCTGTGTGCTCATCTGTCCTCCTGTCATTGTTTACAAAAATAACCACTCTCTTGCATCCATATGGTCTGTGTCTATGATCAAGTACTGTTGTTTATTAAATTTATTTGACAATGTTGCTGTATTTAACAGAATTTATGTTTTTTTAACCCATTCATTTTATATGATTTAATTTATTGTTATTTATTTAAGAGAGATTTCCTTAATGCCTTGGAGATACTGTATTGTAGGCTGCTGTGTGTGATTTAGTTATGGCACGTGTGTGCAGCGCTGTGGATGTATGACTGAGTGTGTCATTTTCACATGTGTGTTTATCCACAACTGTGTGAATCTTGCTGTACCAGTTTGATTCAGATTGTTTGTGACACAGTGACACAGGATGATTGAACGATTCATGAAGACGCAGAACATCCTGGAAAAACACTGGCTTCCATCCTAAAGGTCCAGATGACAGCAACTCAGCCTCACTGTTAACTGTGATGAACCTTTGGTTATGATCAGATGAGCTTCACTATGTGTGATGTTCAGCTCACTCTCTCTGACATGCACACTCCACATAGATGCCATGTACTTCAACACTGTACAGAATATGTATAAACAAGTATATAGAGAAAGGGGAAAAGGCAACATATTTAACAGTGGGAGTCGCTGTAGAAGGTGATGTGACAGGATGAAGGCTGTTTTGTTTGTAATTTTTTTTTGTCTTGTTAAAGTGTCTTTCCTCACATTGATAGAGGCCTACAATTTAAACCTGTCTCTGAACAGCTGGTGGACTACAGACAGGTTTCTACTCAAGTAAAAGAAGGTTTTTTTGGAGCTCTAATATCTGGAACTGTATGTCTGATTCATAGTCCACAAACTAGAGATCTGTCTGGAGGAAATGTTTCACTTTTTCAAAGGTCTGGGTTGAGAAATCATTGAGCTTATGATTAAGGAAGGAGGCTTATACTCCTCAGTGGAGTATGACCACTGAGATGAGTCAGGGTTCCTTTGTCTCCTAATAATAGATGGACAGTTGCTGGATGTAGCAAAGTAAAACTATGCTAAGCTGCAAGATGAGTTTAACAATTAACCCCTAAATTAAGGACACATACCTATTTTCTGACTGAAGGTGGACATGTGCTTGACCAGCACAAGTGTTATCTGAACTTTTCTTTAACAAAAACCTTAGTTTAAAAGCCGGGTGAAAACTTGCCGTTGCCTAGATGAAGGTTCCATTTCCTTCCTGTTTTGTCACCCGCAAGTTACCCACAGTCCCACCACTTTCTGTTCATCCTGTAAAAATAAGCCAGTTTGAAACATGCTTAGTCTGGCAGGAAGCAGGACTGAATTACTACCGAGCTTTGTGAAACCTGACTCACTGCCCTATTTAGAGATTCTATCTTATTTCAAACTGTCACTGCAGCTGGATCATGATTTGCTTTTGTAATGGTTTGAACACTGTCCCCAAGCTACACCAAGCGCCAGCTGGTCACTAAAGTAACAAGATACAATGTGCAGAATACAAAACTTTTCTGTTTGCTGAAATATACAGTGGTTTCTTTGAGAAAAGATTTTAAAGTCACTCAGAACAAAATGAACCATCAGAAATAAGCATTTCTCATGTGACACCTGATCTCTTTATGGAGTTATGAATACAGACAACTGAATTGTATTTCCTGCTAAACCACGTTGTCAACGAGAAGCTTCAGAATTAGCCAGGCCAGGCTGAATCGTTGCAGCAGCGTGTGTCTGTGTGAGTGCGTGTTTGTGACGGTATCTTTGTTTTCTGTACGACATGGCTGTAGATAGACCCAACAGATGAACCAATTAGCATGCAGATGTAGGGTCTTCACTCTGTTTGACCTGAATTTACTAAAACATGACAATATGAGGAAAACAAACTGAATTTACAGAAATGTTCCAGTATTTAGCTTTAAATAAAATCTACTAAGAAAGAGATGAAGCTCTTTTTAACCTTTTTTCTGGTTGTTTTTACTACTTGGTTCCTACTAATGATGAATTGGTAGTGGTGTCAATACTGTTCGTCTAATGTAAAGAGAAGGTGTGAGACAGCTGCTGTGAATCCTCCAGGCTTTTCAGATGTATTGTAATGTCCACTGTCACTCGGTCTGGAAGTGTAACGGATGTTGGTTTAATAAATGATTCAAATGTCAAGTGAACAGGAGATGCTGTTTTATTTTCCAACAGGACAGCTAAACGTAAACACATGAGTGTGTTAGAAACAGGATGCACTGGATGAACAGTGACAACAAGTCTCATACTGCAGATTTGGTTTGGGTTTTGTTCTGTTCTATGTAGTCAAACTGACCCATCACTCTGTACATAAAGTCACTCTTTAGAGCTCCACTCTGACACCGCTTGATCCATGGGACAGATTTTCAGCAGCTTTGATTGTAGCATCCTGTCTGCTTTTACTGCAGTCTTTATTAAAGAGCTAAAAAGAAAGCACATAAAGGACAAACAACTAATTAGAACCTGTATTTCATTCAGAGCAAGCTGAATGTTAACACTGATCTAAATGAAATAAGATGCTAACAAACCTTGTTTCCACTTTGATGAAAAAAAAAAACAGCAACAAGTTTAGTTTTCTGTCTCCTTTATTTCCATGTTGTTTATTTCATCTCTTAATGTTTCTCCTTTGTTTAACTGTTTTTAACTAGTGTCAGGTTGCCCTTTCAAAATAAACTGTGCACCTAAACAGGAAATACCAAAATAAAAACAATTAACAAAATTGTCTGTAAAGGTTCATGGTTGGACCGTGAGAAAACGACTACTACAAACAGGACAACACTCTTTCTGAGAGAACAAACTTCAGCCTGGACCATATATGTGCCTTACTGGACCTCTGGCTTAATACTACTTATTTTAACAATACTACAAGAAACAAGTTCAGTTGCATCTTAACAGAACCTTTGGGATAATTAATGAAATTAACCTTTATTAACAAGAACATTAAACATGTCACATGTTGACCAGGCAGTGTACATTTACATTGATCACATGTTGCTGACGTGGTCGACCATTGTGTCGGTGGATTTCCATCCTTCACCCAGTACAACACAGAATTGGCGGAGCTTCTCCAGTGCAGCGTTCCATGTTTCTGGATCTCGATCCCCTGGGTTTTTCCTGAGGTCAAGGGTTAAGCGATGTGTGGGTCGATGTGTCAACAGTCTCGTGGCGAACTCCAGCAGCTCGGCCGGCTGAATGAAGTTGGAGCTGTTAAGAAGAAAAATAGTACAATACAATACAAGTAATAGAACATAATAAAGAAAGCTTACACCCACTGGTGAAATTACAAATGTCACTTTAACGTGTCGCATCATCAGTCAAATATAAAGCATTTATAAACAAGTTTCATAAATAAAAGAAAAGAAATACAATAACTGACTTACTGCTGCATACTTTGATATGTAAACAGCTTTTTAAAGTGTGTTACCAAGTTTGCTTACTATATTGTGTAATTAAATCCATCACATCATAAACCTCCATCAGAGTGAAATACTAAAGCTGAATATGCAACAGTGTGACAAACGTATAGTTTACATAAAGATCTATAATTAAGACACTGAGACAGATGCGGGTGTTTGTTTAAACACAAAAGGTTCATGTTGGTTTCTAAGCCATCAGTTAAACTAAGTAGATAGATGTGAATTTTAGTGAAACTGTAATAGATAGGACTCAACTGATGAACATGTAGGGCTCTCAAAGTATTAAAAATGTTTTTAGAATATATAACAGAACAGATAATCTCCTGTGCACAGCTGTATGTTATTACTGTATGTCACTAAGAGGTTTACATTTATAAACTGTCTCACACACACACACACACACACACACACACACTAGCCAAATATTTTACCTGCATGATACAAACAATTGTGGTAAAAAATGACTTTCTAACTTTCAGATGTACAGGAGTGAACATCAGTGAGCTGATGTGTCCAGATATTCCTTATTAATCCTGCCGGCTTCAGCACAGTTTGGCTGAATTTAAATTAACTGGTCTCCAACACATTAAAATGAAATGTGTGTCACTATGAGCCAGAATTATAACCTTATCACTAGTATTTTAATAATATTTAGGAACATGGTCTAACCTAATCTAGTCTAATATAGACACATATTTTCAATCCCAGCAGCATGTGCAGGCTATTATCCTACAATAACTGTGAGGCTGAAAACTTAAACACCATGTGTTGTGGCTCTTACCTGATGCCAAGGTGTTTCACTGAGCTTGGTGAGGCCCCTGAGAACAGCTCTGCCAACACATGCACATTCCTGGCTGTTGACACACACAATGAAATTAGTTTCTGCAAGTGAAACTGTGCTTTCTAATCTACTTCTGACTTAGAGATCCATCAGTATCACAGCACTATTGCTTAAAATCTACTGTGCAGTGTGCGCTTACTTAGCCGATTCTGAGCCAGGCTGAGTGTGTGGAGAGAAGGCACCGTCTTCAGAGCAGCCACCAGCTGCTTCAAACTCTCCTCTTTGTCGTCCCACTTCTCAAGAAGACGACAGTCATTAAGCCGCAGCTCTGACAGAAGTAGAAAAATGGGAAAACAGTTCTACTCTGGTCTGTGTTGAGTGGAAAACAGGTTGATCTTCATTATGTATACACAGTAGATACATGTATTGATCTGTTGACCACATATTTAGACAATACTCTATGTTGAGGTGAACACACACACATTCTTTCATTGTGGTTCTCCCAGAAGCACAATGTGGCTAAACAGACCTGCGCTCATGGAAAACTCCTAATAGACATGAGCAAGCCTTACAGACTACAGTACAGTATGCTTTACTCTCGCTGCTCCACAAACAGTGCCTATTCACCCCCTTGGATGTTTCCACCCTTTTATCGACCTTATAAATCGATCGTGGTCAATATAAGTCGGCGACTTTGAATAAAATTTCAGAAATATATCTCAATGTCAAAGTGAAAACAGATTTCTACAAAGTAATGCCAATTAACAAATCTATTGGTTTCAATCTGATGTTTAGGAGAAAACTGGTGACAAGTGTTTATTGTTCTCTCAGTCAAGACTCACTCTCCTTTTCTTACCTTCCAGCTTGCAGATGTTCAGTAGATGTAGGATCTGTGGCAGACAATCAGACAGCTTCATGTCTTCCAGGGTGAGACTCCTTAAGCAGACATTTACCTCTACAAGTTAATCACACGTCATTAATGACACTTCAAACCACTTCAGAAGAGTGAAATGTAACTCAGCCTGGATGATGTTAGAGCTCAGCAGAAACTACATCTGAGAGTTTGCTTACAGTTTGCTCACCAGAGAGCACTGACAAGGTCATTTATCACACTCACCATGTGTCTTTATCACTAATATGAAAGCCTCTTTTGAGAAGAACATGAAACACCAACTGAGGTTCACAACTGCATCTGAACAAACGGCTTGTTTCTCTTAATAAATGAAGTCATCATTTAAAAACTGTATTTTGTATTGGCTCAGGTTATCTTTGTGTAATATTACAATTAGTTTGATGATCTGAATCATTTAAGTGTGACAAATGTGAAAAAAATAAAATCAGAAAGAGGACTCATTTGGCTTGTGTTAAAAAAGGATGTTTTAAACAGTTCCAGCTAACAGGCTGTGAGAAACACTAGATGGAACCTGACAGAACTGATCAATACCTTCAGGTTTATGGCATGCATTTTGAATCACATTCAGGTTCTAATATGACTACACCAAACAAATAAACAGACGACTAAAGCACTCAATCATCTGCTCTGTTTAAAAGTCAGGAGGAGGAGACGGATGTTTTGACCCATCAGCCCCTCAAAGGTCATGCTAGAAAATCACTGATCGGACTAAGGTTAGGTTTGGGTCAGGTTTGGGTCATGTTATACCACCACAAACGGGTTCAGACAGAAATATGCGTCCACATCCATAAAAAAATAGAGAACTGCACCCTGATGCATCGTGTGCACCTTGAAGGTGACTTGGACACTCAAACTGCGGTGAAGCCTTACCATTACCTGACAGGGTGCTGAGGAGCTGGCTTTGAGAGGAGCCAGTTGGTAATCTCATCCCAGCTATGTGAAGCGAGGTGAGATGTGGGGAGCGTCGCAGCACAGATGTGATGAAATGAAGATCTGTCTGGACATCTGCTACTTTGACTGTCAGCTTCTGCAGGGGCAGGTCTGTGAGAAAGGTGAGGAAAAGTTGATTTCTAATAAACTACACTGGTTTCATATTCATTAATGCAGTACAACGCAGGTGAACTAGAACATTCTGCTATGCTGATCCCTTCTGAACAAACAAAAGGTCAGTTTACATTGAATCAACTTCTACAAACTGTTATGATTACCGTTTGTGTAATGATATTCAATATTCCTGGCCCGTCTATCTTTTCATCATCTTCTCAGATGTCAGCTATTAACTGACTGAATATTATATTTAGATTAAGTAATTTTAGTAAAAAAGTTTGATAATGATTACGCAAAAACATCCTCTGACTTTAAAATGTACAATATGTTTCTAAACTTTTTGTTTTGTCACTGAGTTACTTCACGCTGAAGAAAACATAACATCACCTGGCAGCTCTGACTCAGCAGTCCTGAACTGATGTGGTGGGAAGTGAAGACCCCACAGCACAGTTTGGATCTCAACGTGTAGCGATGTCACTTTAGGGCTTGCATCCAGCAGGACCTCCATGAGACTGTTGTGTGGCAGGACAGTGATGTTTAGATCAGTGAGGGAGCTGCAGGAGCTTTCAGACAGCTGCTTCAGGGCTCTGGCCAAGTCCAACACATCAACATCCTTGAAGGTTGCTGCTTAAACAAAATGAAAATAAATAGTTTCAACACAGCTGAATAAATATGTCATCTATGGAAAATTATTCTTCAATATACTTCATTTTTGTCAGCTGACAGCTTTTCTGTCCATACAGTGATACTGTTTCCAGATGCCATGTGTACAGTACTTTAATTCATCCCTTTTGAACTAAAATGAATTAGAATGCAGCACTGCTTCACCCACTCTCTTCATTCCCCCGACTGAATGCTCCATCGTGCAGTTCATGCTTTGTTAGGTTGTAGTGTAGGAAATGTTTCATCCAAGTAAACATTTGTCTTTAGAACCAAAATTATTTAGTTTAGCTTTGGTCAACATGAAAAAAAGAAGGGCAACATGTGTATTTAAGCAAAAATCAGTGATTTGCAAATCATTTGAAAACATCTCTCTATTTTTCTTTTTTTGTGTGCAGCGGAGTCGTACTGGAGTATGATACGTTATGAGGTGTATAATGTTTTAGCCTCCCTTTTTACATCAATGAGGGGTCCAAAACATTAGAGACATCACTGTTGTATTGTATTGTTAGACTGTACAGATGGTCATCATGTTATGGCTGATCAGTGTATGATATCTTATCGTATAGATTTCAGTCAGTCAATGATACTGGTAGCATGGCTGCACAGATGCATGGTACCTGGATCAAAGGACCCCAAAACTTACTAGTTCAACAATAGTGCTGCTCAAGGGGATTTGTCGGGTTTTCCTTATTATTTAGTTGTATTGTAAGGTCTTAAACCTTACACTGTAAAGTGCCTTGAGATGACTTTTGTTGTGATTTGGTGCTATATAAATAAACCTGAATTGAATTGAAGTGAACAATTAGCAAACTTACATAAGCTGTGAAGAGTTAAAGAGCGAAGGCAGAAAAATGTGGGCAGGGCAGCATTCAGCATTCTGAGAGAGTCTGACCCACACTGCCTGATCTCCAGACAATCAATCTGTCCCCATGGACAAACCTCTGTTTGACAGAGAACCTGTGGATCTATAGTAAAGTCTCCTTTTCCAGATTCTTGCTCCACATACTGAGAATCCACTTTTGAGCGTTTACATGGGATGACTTGATCATCGTTATCTTCCGAAGCTCTGGTTTCAAGAACTGGACTCCATCTCACGCTGCCTGCACTGGTTGAAGCAGTTTGGGAAATACAGCTTGTCTTGCTGCTGTTCATTAGGCTGTTCAGTTCAGGATTTACATATTGAGTCCCCCTCCCATGCAGGAGCCAGGCCAGCATAATGGGACACTGCACATGTACAACGACTTTCTTAGCCATTCCGTGGTCTAGCAGGCGATGGAGAACATACAACACAGTTTGTGATTTCCCCTTTGAGATATCAATGAACTGTGATATACCAACACTCCTGATATGCTTCTCTAAGAGATTCAGCAGAGGCCGATGCTCAGCAGTTAAACTTTTAAGAGGCTTATGCGAGTTTGTAATTAGCACAAAGTGTTTGATACATTTAGCTGCAGCCCACAGGAAGGACTGTGTGTTTAAATCGGCAGTATTCCTTTTGATGAAGCGGTTTGTGAAGCCATAGAATACGTGTGAGAAAAGCATTCTCATAACTTCATGCTTGGCCTCTTCTTCTGTGTGCAGGTCTATTGCCTGAAATGTAACACAGGACACAAATCACATACAGGTTTCAGATCTTCACAAATATGCTGATCTTTACAGAAACTGTAACACCTACATGGTTTGGTCCATATATATCGTGTAGCACTTTAACCCATGCAGACTGAGTTGATATCCCTGAGACATGGCAAACAAAAAAACTTAATCATGAATCCCTTTATAACCAAGCCATAAACACAACACTATAGTTGCACTACAGTTCCCACCTCTGTGATTCAAGTCGGGCTGGAGCTCATCCAGCTGACAGACAGTCAGGTGAGGAAGAAGATCCTTAATGAGCAGCACAGGAAGATCTAAGGTGTAATAAACAGGTTAGGACATCTCAACAGGGACACATATGTGTAGCTACTATAAATCTGTGCTATGATAAAGAGAGGATAATACACAAATATAAAGCAAAGTGCATTGAAATCGAGAACCCATAGGAAAACAATGGTTTCAGATGGATGGTTTCATTTTCGCTGTGTTAAACTAACACAAGTTTAGAAACATTATTCTATAGTTTTGTTCCTTTAATATTGTAGAAGTCTTTGTATGTGAAAACCTACTTGGCAACAAACTTTATTCTGACTGAGATATTCTGGGATGTTATTGTTACTATATACATTATCTGACAAAGATGAATGCGGTATTAGCAACCACATTATTGTAGAGTTTAGTGAGACAATGTTCCACGTATGGGCTATATGACGTCAGTGTTAACGCAACTAACCACCGCTAACTTAAGCTGGCTCAAGGTTGTTACCTCCACTTGGGACTAGCATTACCAGGTAATGCATAGCGCTACATGACAAATACTTCCACACTTACCAAGAACAGCTTTAATGCCCAGAGCAGATAAATGTTTCCTGACAGCCTGGAAACATATTTGCTTCAGAGAGGAGCCGTGCTGGGTTCTTTGGTCCGCTTTTTGAGCGGGTTCCTGCATTGCTTCACATCCAATGTTAACTTTACCTGCTACTTTTCACTAACGTACTTATTGGGGATGCTACTACTGCCCAACTGACGGCACACGATACAACAAAAAGTCGGGTCAGGTTGGTCTTTTTTCAGGCTGCTCAAACTAGGTTAATATTTCTTTTCAGCTGTACGATAATGGTAGTTGACAACAAGCAGCACAGTCACCAAATAACTGCAGTTTTTAAAGGGATCAGCGGAGCAAGAACCCTAACACCATCCTATAAACATCTTCTTCTTCTTTTTAATGCCAAGGCTTCCTCTTCTTCATCTTCGGTTTCTATTGGCGGTTGGCAGCCAGCATTACCGCCACCTACTGAACTGGAGTGTGGATCACAAAACTGCAGAAAACAAATAAAAAATTTTTTCCTTTACTATCTCTGTCTCCCTGAAGTATTTCATCAAAACATTAAATAGTTTCTATTACGGTCTTCCTTCTATTACGGTTACTAAAGTAACTTCCAGTCTTTGTTTTTCATTGCGTCTATCACACTGGAGCAGTACATGCTGGACAGTGCACAGCCCAGCTGTCTGTTTGCCTGTTCTGTAGACTGTATGATAGAGCCCTGTGTGACCAATTTCTTCCCTCCCTGCCCTGTGTTCTACCTACTCCAGCACGTTTCTGTATACTATAAAAATGTCGTCTTCACAATATCCTTGCCACATGTTATGCATATTTTCCTTAATAATAATTGATTTTAGCTTTACTTAATGGCAGGCAGTACAAAACACTTTTTTATTTCTCCCAGTAGAATATGTCACGAGTCATGTCTTGTTTTTATTTTATTTCAGTTTCTACCCTCTTTTCTGTGCATTCACACTCTCAGATCCACTTGGCCACACCCACTCATGACACACATACACACTTTCCAACCAGTCCATCACACAGATTCCTGATTTTTTATTGTGTTGCATATTTGTCACACCTAAATGATTCAGATCATCAAATAATTATTTTAATATTACACAAAGAAAACCTGAATAAATACAATATACAGTTTTAAATTGTGCTAAATCATGAATGAACTGTAATTAACTACATTTACTGGAAAGCTGAGTTCAGTTTCACTTGCTGCACCCAGGCTTGATCACTGCCAGACCTGCTGACTGAAGAAATCACTTAAATAGAAGATGTCTGACAAAGTGAAACTAACATTTCATAAAAAGAACATCATATCCATAGTCAAACATGGTGGTGGTAGTGTGTTGGTCTGGGGCAGCTTTGCAGCTTCAGGACCTGCCACAATTGATGGATCCACGAATTCTGCACTCTGCCAGAAAATCCTGAAGGAGAATCTCCAGCCATCAGTTTGTGACCTCAAGCTCACTTGGGATATGCAGTAGGATGATGAGTCAAAAGTCCACCTCTGAATGGTTCAAAAAGAATAATAAATAAATAAATATGGTTTTTGAGTGGCCTAGTCCAAATCTGGACTTAAATCCAATTTCTTATTCTATGGCATGTCCTTAACCAGGCCATTCATTCTTGAAAACTGGAAAACAGTTAGTTAGTTTGATCTGAATTTATTTAATTGTGACAAATATGCAAAAATAAATAAGTCAATCAGCAAGGTGGCATATATTATTTTACAGCACTGTACATAGAAATTAAAATACTCTTGAACCATAAGGTTCTTTTCTTTCAGAAAGAAAAAGAAAGAAAACCAAGCAAAAGATGACAAGGCAAACTCCTGTCAGTTTTTGTCGTAAATGTAAATCGTAAATGTTCTGTTCACACAACATTCATACAACACAACATTTTAAAATCGGTCATAAACATATTTATCCTAAACAGCATTTATTAAAATTAGGTTAATTCTCAGTCTGCTCTATCAGCATCTGTAACTGGGCACGAACCTGCAACCAGTGTAAAACCAGCATCTTTTGAGGGGAATGTAAATAAATATTATAATATAATAGATTATATTATTGGGTTACATTTAGTCATTGGGCAGACTTAGAAGTGAGGGACAGCTACGGGTTTGATATATGCCCAAGGACACCTCAGCATGTAGCCAGCAGGAACTGGGACTTGACCCCACAACCCTGGAGCTGGAATACAACTGCTCTACCACCTGAGCTACATGCTGCTGAGTTATGTCATATAACTTTGTAAAAGGCAACACGTTTGTTGAAACTTGCTGAAATAACAATCGTAGCCTCAAAGACAGCAGTCATAGCAGTACGTGATATTTTTTCATTGATGATCTTGTTGGTGGTTTGGTGTTTTACTACGTTAACTACGTTATGTTAACTACGTTATGTTAACTACTGTTGCAGTGATGTGTTTCTGCCAGTTTGTCTTTATATCCAGCAACACTTTTGTTGACAAACATCATGTAATTTCTTTTAATGAATGAAATAATTAAATAAAAACATGTTGACCAGAAGTTTTTTTATCTTTATTAAGATTCTTATTATCTTAACACACCAAACAGACTTGGGTAAGAGTTTAAACATTATCCTCATAATCCTATTTTTTAAATGAACTACAAGCTGCATTCTGCCAATGTGACATTTTGTTCAAAGTATTTTAACATCACACATTCTATGATGATTTCAAACACGTGTATCTCTATCAATACTGGGGAGATGCTGTATTAGATGCTTCACTGAGGAACAGAGAGAGAGAGAGAGAGGAAGAGAAAACGTTAGTTTATGTGAGTTTATCAATTATTACTACATGAGCTGAAAGCTGAGTGGCAGTTTGGATCAACTTGTTTATATATGTAGAGGTGAAAGTAATGCAGTTTAACAAAATACAGAATTAAATAGGTATTTGTCAAATATCGATACTTGTCAATGTTAAATGTACTGTGTAAAATAAATGTTGAAACACACTCATAACCACCACTTAAGAATATTAAGCAGATAAAGTACAAAGTAAAGGCATTAAGTTAACTCACCCTCTACACTGTGTTTCATGAGCAGGTATTTCTTCACATTCAGCCCTTATCTATGTCTGCACTACAACAGGTCCACAGGAGCTTAACCTGATGCATGGTTATTGGAACACCTACTTAATCTTGCCAGGGTTTTTAAGTTTTGTGTAAGAAAATTGTCCAGCCCTTAAGAAGTTGTTTAGTTGATTAATCTTTTTAAAAAGCAAAAATTGGTTCCATATTTAAATAGCACATCACATTTGGCATAACCTCAGTTAACTTTGACATCAGTCAGAAAATACTTGCTCCTTAATTTTATTGAAAATGGGAGGATCTGTGCTCAGAGAATGAGGACAGCTGAACTTGATGAGGTGAATGAGTGTGTGAGAGAACAAAAGTAGTAAATTTCTCTCTGTTCTTGTCTTGTTAGATCTCAGTGCTGCATTTGACAATATAGATCACAACATTTTATTACACAGACTGGAACATGTCATTGGGATTAAAGGAACAGCACTAGGTTGGTTTAAATCTTATCTGTCAGATAGGTTCCAGTTTGTTCATGTTAGTGATGAGTCTTCTATGCAGACAAAAGTTAGTTATGGAGTCCCACAGGGTTCTGTGCTTGGACCAATACTTTTTACTTTATACATGTCTCCCCTAGGCAGTATTATTAGGAAACACTCTATAAACTTCCATTGTTATGCGGATGACATTCAGCTATATTTAGCCTTTAAACCAAATGAAACAAATCATTTAGTCAAACTTCAAGAATGTTTAAAAGACATAAAGGTTTGGATCTCCTGCAATTTTTAGAGGTTTTTAAACCTTAGAGATATGATGTCTAATCATATACTTACTTTAGAAGACATAGCACTGGTGTCTATGACTACTGTGAGGAATCTTGGAGTTGTCTTTGACAAAGATATGTCCTTTAACTCATATATAAAAGAAATCTCCAGAACTGCCTTCTTCCACCTGAGGAATATCTCTAAACCAGGTCTCGACCACACTGAGTTGGCTAATTTTAGGCCCATCTCCAAGTTGCCTTTCATCTCTAAA
>OMLM01009355.1:0-17154 GCA_900302695.1 Helostoma temminkii
TGAGCTTAGCAGTGCTGTGAAGGCAGAGACGTAGCGTAAATCGTACGATTGTGAGGCTGATCTGACTCTGACACGACCTCCTGATGAGTGGCAGTGGCAGTTTAGCTCCTATGTTCATTATATCACATGATTTATTTGGTTATTATCCTTGGTTATGAAGTAAAATCACACATTACTGATCATTTTGAAATGTCTCAACTCAAACATTTCCTAACATCTCTTCCATGTCCATCTCGTCCATGATGCAGATCTATTTTATAATTTCCCTTTGCTGATGGTCTTCGTATGCACCAGGTCTCTTCTCTACAGGTATCAGTGATTTCTTTAAACCTCCACGAGGCCTTGCCACATGATGTGAAGCACACAGACAAATCTCTAATTTGTTGTTTGCTGTCTCTTTACTAGTCAGTGTTCATCATCATTTTCCCTGTGCTGACACAGATTAATGGTGTTTCTGCAGTACCTCTCTATGCTCAGGGTCGCTTAGCTCTAATCCTAAATGTCTCCTTATAACAGACGTCACATTTCCATCCATCTCCATACGACCATACGCCACATGCTCCACTGCCTAAACAGAGACTGACTGGCTGTCTCTTTACTAGGGGCATAGGCAGTGATCAAACCACACACAAGCGGAGAATAGGTTGTCACATTCACACACACACGTACTCATTTAATTAAATCCCAGCCTTTTGCTGTTATATATAATCCCACAGGCTGACATCGATTAGATGAACGTGCAGCACTGGTTTGTATGTAATTAGTCCTAGAAGAGGATCCATCGCCTCCAGCTGGCACAACTGCAAAATACTGCTCCCATATGACAGTGTGCCCACGTTAGTTCTGAACTGATCACTGAACTGTCATAATATTATTAATATTTAATATTTAGTGATAACCATATTGGCATATTTTTTTCTGCCTTTTGCTAACTGAGCATCACTTCGTGTTCCCTCCCATGCATCTTGCATCTACTCAGTGTCGCTGAACTGGTGAAACCTGAGCAGAGACGTTCCTGCCATCATCAGCTGCATCTGCTCTAGTTTCTTCACATCCTTCCTAACTCCACTCATGCTGCACTACAAACTTCAGAAAGTAGAGGAGAAATCTGATCTGAAGCGGCCTGCCTCTGACTTTGCCTGGGTGAAATAAATACCTCATTCTCCAGGGCACGGTGTTTTTTTTTTTTTTCGTTTTCTTTTTCTTCTCCTGAGCCGTTTGATGTGCTCTGAAAGCAGAAACCCTGCAGCACAGGCTCTCTGAATTGTAGTAGCTGCCAGTCGGCTGCTTCTGCCAGCACCAAGACTTGTTTACCAAACCCCACAGGGACTTCCATCATAGGTCTCTCAGCATGTATTTTACATTTCTGTTAGACTTTTTATGTGATCACACATCATGCTTAAATTCATACTGAAATTGATAGATTTCCCTTCTACCGTTGTTCTGCTTTCTTTTGTTAAAAACAAACAAAACACTCTTAAAATGGATGATATTAATTATTACATCCCAACCATGACATCCCAACCAGTCAAGGCAGGTGGCCGCTCACCCTAGGCCTGGTTCTGCTTTACATTTCTTCTGTTAAAGGGAGTTTTTTTTTTCTGTCCACTGTAGTCTACTTCTTGCCCGAATGGGATTTGTTGGGTTTCTGTGCATTGTTTTGTTATATTCTATAAGGTCTAAAGTATCTTGCAGTAACTTCTGTTGTGATTTGGTGCTATATAAACTGAATTGTACAACAGCAGAGACAGAGCAGCATTAACGCTGATCTGTAATAATTCACTTCTTCTAACTCTGTTTTGGTTTTTCTACAAACACCTGAGGAAAATATCTGGCTCTGTCCACCTGTGAAATGTTCCCCCATGTTCATCAGCCAATTGCTACATTCGTCTGTTGTTAGATGGGAAAGCAGTGTACTGTGGATTTTCAGATTTTATTTTATTTTTTGTGTGTATGATTATCTATTATAGCAAATAATAGAAGTGAGAATAAAAAAAACAAAAATGCAATAGAGAAAAACAAATAAATATGAAATATGCTAATGTTCTCATAGAGCTGATGAAACCTACCGAATTGCTCATTATTGTCTTGGTCAGTATGATTTTTGACAACATCCACTTGGGTCTTTTCTTTTTTACTCGGTATGTACTGACCCTGCACTCACACTAAGCACAGTAATGTAGAGTCTACTAAGCTTTGTGTGCCGCTTCCTGATGACTATAGGCCTGCACGTAGCTAACAACCGTGCAGCCAGTTTGGCCTCAAGAACTGGTCGAGCCCAGATGCTTCCAGTCAGGCTCAGTCTTTGCTGCCAGTTGACTTCACTTAAAAAGATCGTTAAGGGTGAGCTGTGTATAGATGCTAGTCTTAAGTCTCGTAAACATTTAAAAAAATATATATTTTAACATTTACAACCGACTTTAACAATCATAATATTACAATCTGGGGAGATCTACAGTAACTACATCTTTAAAGTTTCAACAGTTTTGTATTACATCTTATTTCATCTTTATTTTGCTGTGTAGGTTCTATATCCTACCTTGTCTGCTTCTCTCTCTCAGGATATCTCCCAAGAAGTACTACTTTTTTTTTTCCAGCACAAATTTCACTGTTTATGACACATAATTACCTTAGATTCTTATATTTTTATGGGATTTTGAGATTATCTACTTCTAGAACATCCAACTAAATCCAGTCTTTAGTGTTTCTCTCACTCTGTTGCTTTCAGACTGAAGACTGAGACTAGAAATTTGTGATCTGTGATCAGTGTTCAGATATCGGTCCAGATGTTGTCTAAAAAGCTAGATATAGTATTGAATAATGGAGCCGATCCATTTGGACTGATCTGTTTACTTCAACAACACTGGGAGAGGCACAGACTCAGCTGTATGGAGGCCTATGTTATCTCAGGCTGCTACGAAAGCTACATGTAATATCTGCAAAGGAAATGATTTGAGGGTGGCAGCACTACAAAATACAACACAGCATAATCTGAGACAACACAGCCAAGCTGTTAACTTTGATGTATGTGCTAAAGTGACGGGATGAACTGACTTGTTGTCAGTTTTAGCTGCAATATTATAAAACTTTTTTTTTCATAAACTCTGGATCGTGTCTGGAGAATCACGTCCCGTAGTGTGTAGAGTTGTGCTTTGAGGGGCTTTCAGCATAAACCCCAGATAAGCTTCAGGCCATCTGACTCAGATATTGGCGTTCTCACATGCAGCTCAACCAGGTTATGTGTAGATATGTTCAGCGTTCCAGTGCATGTCTGATTATATTGGATTTTGAATTCCTGTTTCCACTAAATGTTTACAAGGATGTTTGTTTTAAATGCAGTTGCTGATGTTATTTTAATAATAACATTTTAGTGCATTTATCTATGTGCTAATCTGTTAGATTATATTTTACAAAGTTAAAAAAGTATTGTTTGAGTCAAGGCTGATGCCTTCATGGTTGTCCAAAAGGTAAGGTAGAGTGTTTATTCAACAGCTGGATCAGTGTTGGGGATCAGCAGATATGCATAGTCCAGGTAACGGAACTGAAAAAGATGGATAAGTGCTTCACCAACCTGTCGTGGAAACGGTCTTTATACATGAACAGTCCAGCCTTTTGAAATCTTACTCCTATTTTTCACCAGGCGCAGCTTCGAAGCGCGTTTAGGCCGTCTTCTCCAAAGCATAATTTTCCAGCGAGAGCAAGTAGAAGCGGAGTGTTGTGTGTCTGACTTTTTACCAACTTCTAGTTCAGTATTCTCTGTAGGTATTTGTGCTTTTTACCATGAGAAAGGATAATATGTTCCTAAATTAGTACTAAACAAACATACAAATGGATCTAACGTGCAGTATTTTGTTAATACGTTTGTGTGTTTGACACACATTGTCTAGCAGAAGAAAAGCTCCCTCCTTCTGCTGATTGCAGCGCAGCAGAGGAGATGTGTTATTTGCTGTGGCAGTTGCAACGCTGACTTTCAGTTCCAGTTCGGCTCCAGTGGAAAACATGGGTTAGCTGGTCTTTAGGTGTGTGCAGGCCTTTAAGTGAGTCGAGGTCTAGTCAGTTTGGTTAAGATGGGATCATGTCCATTATAATTTACAGTTGAGTGAAAGTCGCTGAGGGAAAAGACAAATACACATTTCAGCTCTTTTGCTACCAATGTTTTTTAATGGACATGATGATGCTATGCTGCTATGATGCTATCTCTAAACTGATCACAGGCATGACTGATGAGCATCTGCAGGCAGGAAGACAACATGCACTTTAATTTTAAACATGCTTGATTGTGACAGACTGTTTCAATTTTCATAAAATTGTGTTTTTAACATTGAGGTTACAGTCTCACTGAGAGTCTGCGCATCTCAAAGTGCTGTGTTTCTGCCTCACGCTGTTTTCCTAAGCCTCGTTCTGGTGCCTACCTCCGATTATTGTCAGCACAGAAATGAGTTTCAGCATCACTACCCTTAACATCTCACTCAAATGTCTTCAAGTGTCTCCTCACTCATGGAGGATAAACACCGTTTGTTTGAGGCTGACAGAAAAAGACCCAGAGAGAAGCAGAGCATGAAACATCAGGTGTTTCTGCTCTGGCATGAAAGGACGGTCTTCACATTCTTGTCTGTGCTGGCACATTGAAGCGGCTCCTCAGGTAGAGGACTGAGCTCGTTCACAAGTCTGCAGAATCTTAGACTGATAAATTGAGCCCAAATAGTTTTTTTTTCCTGTTGTCTGATGCTAATACTCCAATAAGCTGAAAACACCATGAAGTTGAACACAAAGTTCCTTCTGTACACATTTATGATTAGATCCTCAGCAATATGCATTATGGATTATTTATGCAT
Organism: Helostoma temminkii; assembly: GCA_900302695.1. Classification (NCBI taxonomy): domain Eukaryota; kingdom Metazoa; phylum Chordata; class Actinopteri; order Anabantiformes; family Helostomatidae; genus Helostoma; species Helostoma temminkii. The sequence goes on from OMLM01009355.1 coordinate 4,836, forward strand.
CTAAAGAGAAATGTATGAGATATAAATATTTGCCCCACTGCGAACAGGTCACACTAGATTAAAGAGCTGGAAACCTACAGAAAATATAACCAGTCTGACATTAGTGAGTTTTAGCTTCTCCCTCTGGTCTGAATATCAATTCAGAGGATTTTCCAGTCTCACAAGGCAAAGCAGTCGTAGGTGACATTAATAAAAAATATTTTTTAACATGATCCAAACACTGGAGCTCTTTATGGGCCTGAGTACACCAGCTATTAAGATGTGTTTTGTGTGATCTGATCACGAAAACATATCAATGTGTATATATATACACTGAGGTGTCCAGCAAATCACTTATGTTCAGAATTTGTTGCTGCCGCATCATTTCCGCTGTAAGAGCTATAAATCTCTTTATATAGAGCCCAGGTACAATAGCGCTTTGGACAGGTTCCTCTGACCAAATGGAGATGAGTTATCTTGTTTCACTGGCACTGCACATAAACAAAAGTTTATGTTTATCTCTATGTGCTTCTTTCTTTCTTTTGTTTTTTGTTTTCAGCTTTTACCTGCTGTCACCAAAATAACCACTTCACCCTGCATTTTCCTGCAACCCTGTTGTCAGGGACACATTAGCTGCTACATTGCAAAGGAGATGTGGTTAAATGTGTCCTAGACCACCTGTGCAAGTGGTTTGAGTGATCGTTTGGTGGCTGTTCGGATCACAAGTGAACTGAGCTAATCGTGATGTGATGCTGTTTACAGGGTCTCCTAATAAATATAGATTGAGCATCTTAAATTATTGATGATATGATGGATTACCTGAGACAGTGCAACTCCTGAAATTGATGAGGTAGAGAAGATGTTTCACTGCATTAGAAGAAACACGCACTGCACTCACAAATGTACAGTAAAAAAAAAGGACTGGAGTTTGGATCAGTGCCAGTACTGATCTTTAGGCCATTTTGTCCAAATTAGTATCACAACCAAGGCTATTAAAAGACTGCTATAAATCCTTTGGGTTAGCATTCACATACAGAGGTTCTCCACAAATAACTACACAGGTCTGTCTGTTCATTTCATGTGGTACATATGTAAAAAATCCTCATTGAGGCAACAATGCTGTGTGTCCAAAAAGCCATAAAACAAACAAATCTCAGTTTTCTCATGGTGCTTAATATCATGTTTCCCAGCTGGTGTGAGAAGCCCCTCTGTGAGCTTGTATTCTAAAAATAACTGCTCCAGCTACAGTTGCTCACAACTGGATTTAAACACTTTACATGGACATGAATTGTGAGTGCTGCTTTACATCACATCCACTTCTGTTGTTGAGCCATGTGATCAAAGTAACTTGTTGCTGAACACTAAAGCAAAATGAAATCCAGGTTTAGTCTGGGGAAAGTGAAACCACAGATTAAAGGTGAACAGAAAGTTGACACTGACGTCACCTGTGCAGGCCAAAGAAAGGACGTGTAGTTACACAGCTGGAAAAATCCAGATTTATTTATTTTCCTTCCTTGTTTTACACTTGGTCGTGCTGTGAAAAGTACGTGAGCTGTGATTGTTATGAGGCAGAGACCGGGGAAAGTGCTGTGCATCCAGAGCTACAGTAATGAAAGCCATTAGTGGACTTTGCTGCTTCAGACAAGACTCTCCTGCAGCTTTACCTGTGCTAAGTGGAGCCCGGGAACTGCAGCAGAGGCTGCCAGGATTTGAGCTTTTATCTCCCCAGCAGTGGAGATAAAAGCTCAACTTTCTTTGTGTTTTTCATGGTGTATTTAGGTTTTGACACCGAGGGGCTTTTGCTCGGGGCTCAGACTGTGGTTTGGGCTGTGCTGGTGGCTCAGCATTACATCCAAACATAGCTGGGTGAATCTAAAAGAAATACTTGATGGATGTGAATCCTAGGTTCATGCAGACGAGCATTTTAAGATCACGTTCATAATATTCTCATTCCAAAGTTATTCCTCTTCACTGTTGTACAGTTGATGTTGAGTATGAAACGAAATAGTTCAGCCACAGTTCACGGTCCTCAGCAGTAAGCCTCAGTTGACAGCTAGTAAGTGGAGTCATGAGGGTGGAAGACTCGATACAATACTGCAGCACATGTGGTTATGAGTGGGACAGACAAAACTAGTTCTAGTGCCTCCAGCTTGAAGGTTATGGTTATAACATGAGGTTATTCTCATGTACACAACCTGTATTTGTCTGTTTCTGAACAAACTAGTTTGCAACAGAAACAGGCCCAGACAGATGTGTATCATTTTTCCATAGGTCCTGTTTCCCTTGTGAGAAAATGGTTTTAACATATATTTTATTATTATTATTGCAGTGCAGCCAGGCTAATGATGGCAGCAGTTTAGTTGTTTTAGCTTAAAGAGCTGCAAACCTGTCTGACATTAGCAGATTGTAAAAATTAGTACCCTGTTTACCCCGTTTTAAGCAAATACTAAGTGCCCCCCATGATTCAAAAGCTTGTAGATCCACCTTTAGCGGCAATAAGTAGACGTTATCATTTCCTGTATGACTCTATGAGTCTATAATATTATATATATAAAATAATGCAAAAATATTGACTCTGGTATCAGTGTAGATGCAGACATACGTACCCCACTCTATGAGGCCAACTAGATCCACTAACACAACACAGTGATTTTGTGGTGAATCAGCTTAAGACAGTGTAACACTGGCCGTCGATTGACAACACAGAGAGAATCACAGCTTGCTGCATAGCCACTGTTTGGTCAGAGTGCACAGTGTGGTATTGGGTCGAGTCCGATACCCATCTATGTGCGGAGGGTGCAGATTTGCAAAACAGGATTATTTTCTTACACCTACATGGAAATGTATAGAGAGAATTTGAATGCTTCTTTTTGATTCAATCAAAAAGAAAAACATTAAAAATGATGGGCTGAAGGGTGTCGTTGCTTAAAGATAGTAAGTTTTCCAACTAAATTGTTTAATCCTTAAAATCCTTGAAACTTGTTCCAATCTACCTTCTTTGCTTCATGTCATCCTCATCACGTATTCTGTTTGGTTTTGTTTTTTCTGGCTGAACTCCCAGAGGTCGTCTTCTTTGGTTTGTTTAAGGTTTTGTGCAGTTAAACTGGAGAGTGTGCGCTGACTTGTGAAATGTTGAGATGCCTGGGTTTGTGTCTTTGGTGACATCAAAACACACTTTGTGTTAACTGTGATGGCTTGTGTGTGTGTGTGCGTGCGTGTGTGTGTGTGAGAACAGAAAGCTTCATCATGTGGAAAGGGTGCTGAGGTTGTTGGACTGGAGCTTATGTATGTTTTTGGATGTTTGCAATTTGTCATCCAAAACCATGTTTAAACAGTGACACTGAACAGCTTTGGCACAGCAGCTGCATTAAATAATAGCTATAGCTGCTTTATTAGTTGTCTAATTTTATCCCAATTTATTTTGAATATGGCCAGTAAAAGTTGAATATGTTGAGTTGAATAGAGGCCAGTACCTTATTTTGGAGAATTAATATTTCAAAAACAACAGAGCCAATGTTCCATTATGTATATTTCAGAATATGAAGAAGCAGCCTGTGAACACCCACAGTGTTTCTGCTGGTCGGTCCCTCCACCTGAAAGTGGATTTAAGAAGTGCAGCTCTATTTAATACCTCAGGTGTTGTAGCAGCAGGTCTGTCTGAGAACTGTGGGTGAAAAGTGTGCTGCTGTGATAACTCTCCCAGGCTGTGTATTGTATGCAGTGAATGGATGTAGTGAATTGGACTCAGGCCCATGAAGGCTGCCTGGACTGATGCCCAATACTACCCTGCCGGATATTATAATTAGCTCCTTACGCTGAGACTTAATTCAGAGCTCCCAGGCAAGTACTGGAAAGGAATTTCATTCTGTTCATCTCTTCAAAAATATGCACAGCTGAACTATAACAAGGAGTCGTGCATAAGACGGGGGAGGAAAGGGTCAGTAAACCTTAAGAATAGGGTCATTTAGGTAAAACAAACTTTTTTTTTTTATCATGTCATGTGTTTAATTCTTCATGAATTGTGTCAGTTTTTAATAAACAGCACAAATACTCCTTCAGATTGAATGCGGTGGTGTACAGAGGACAAGTTCCAAAAATCGTATCTATGGAAGTAATGGAACAAACATGACTGTGAATGTCATAGTATTCAAGTGCACTTAACCTGGTTACCCAGGTAACTAAAATGTGAACATATCATGCAACTCTGTCTCCTAACAGTTACGTTCCTGTACAACTAAATTCAACCCTTATTAAGTTTTTTATAAATTTAATCATTATGTTGTCAGGCATGAATGATGTGAATGAATGAAACGTTGGTTGGGCTGGATGGAGGTGTGTAATGTGCAGGTCTGGCAATGTGACCCAAGATCGAGACCAGAGTCCTGTTTAGGCATGAAAAATACTTGGTTAGGGCTGGAGACAGGTTGTGGTTGTGTTGAAATTTTTACGCATAGTGTGTGAAGTCATCTGTTACATTTTTCACTAATTCACAGCCCACAATGTTTCCCTGACCCTAACCCAGAGCTGTGAGGACCTGAACCCACTTCAGTAAAGCCTGAGTCATGTATCAGCATGTTGAACTGTTAAACAAATATTTTAAAGAAAAAGAAAATGGATTTTGTAGATTGGATCATTTCATGGACAAAAATACGCTGCTTGTGGACATTTATTAATGCGTTAAGTATCATTTGCGACTTGTCATTTACATTAATTGTGAACATATGGTCATTATGTTGACAGAAACTGTAATGCAGTAACCTTCCCTACAATGATTTAATCACAGTTGCAGTTTAGTTGTACAGGAACGTAATTAGACTGTGTTGCAAACAATCTTTCTGTAAAGATTGTTTGTCTTCTCCCTTCATTTTGAAACCATGAAACGTTTTGTGATCTTAACTGTGGTAGTGCTGGAGGATAGTGGGGGTGTAACGGTTCTCTAAAGCCGCACTTTGGTTCAGAGCTCAATTATTAAGCCACCGTTTTTTTCATACTTTGGGGTTGGGGTGAAATGCTCCAGTGGAAATATACCTGGTTATGAAAACCAGGTTTGTTGTTCACAGTGTCAAGTTAAATACTGCTAAACAGGAATAAACTAGTTAACAGTTGCTGGAACTAAAGCTCTGAGAGCTGCTGGTTTGGGTCAGTTGTTTAGCCTGAATATGGATGTTCTTTTCTCTTTCTGTAACAACTAGATCAAATGTTGAGAAAAGTAAATTCAAGTATTCACCAGAAACAAGAGTCCACAGTCAAGGCTCAAGACGCATGTAGCTAATATAGCTTAATACTGGACCATGTTTACAGAATGCTCATTCCCTAGTGCAAATACATGTTAAAGTGTGTTGATGCCGTGGGACTGAAAAGTAACTATCTGTTGTTTTATGGTTCTGTCTTTGGGAACAGTAAACTGAGTTTATTTTTCCTTCACAACTGGAAAAAAACTTTTTGCGAGACATGTCTGCAGTCTGGCTGATGGTACTGCTAATGGTACTGCTGCCGCTTGGTGCTGAGAATGGGCCTTAGCGGAGCTGCTATTGCCTTTAAAGCAAGTCCCGTTGCCACTGAAAAGCACCTTTGGGTTAACAGTGGCCTGGATGACTGAGAAGCTTCACGGACATGAGGAGAAGCTCTGTATAAATTGCTCTGCAGACTGCTGTTAACTCTAAAATACCAAATCTAAACACCCACTGTCCTCCAAGAGATATTACTGTAAAGAACAGCAGATAATCACAGAGAGCATCTCAGACCAAACTGTTTGGCTGTCAAGTCCCCAAATGTAAAATCATGCAGCAGCATGAAGATGTGTCTCCTTGGAGGTTTTGAAATGAAAACATAAATCTGTGTGTCGAGGTTCATGCTCCTCTGAGCTCTGAGCGGTCGGCTGTGCACAGCCACATGATGTCTCAATTACCTGGCCGAGACACCGGCACACTGCCTGCCTTTCTGCACGTACGCACCACACTCTTATACCAACTGCTGTTTGTACACACCGGAGGCAACCTGCTTTCACGTCGCTTGGTTCTGATTGGTTGTGAGCAGTGCAAGGAGCTGAAATTGCATCCATGAGGTGATACAGGTTCTACATTATTGTTTAATGAGTTGATGGTGGAGGGTGGCCTCGCTGTCACTGGTTGAGGCATACTGAAGCTGCATTTGCTCTATTCTGACCGACTCAGCTTTGATCCTTCTGCATCCTGAAGCGGATCCTCACAGCTTTGACAATTCAGGTGAACCTTCATGGAGCATAAAGCCTTTATTTGAATATTTTTTTCTACTTTTCTGCTTCGTTTCCATTAATTTCACAATGAAACACGCGTATAAAATGGAATAGACGCACAGAAAAGAAAGTCACTTGTGTATGTGGAAGTCATCAATAGAAATCAGCAACCTGAGCTGAATTTGTAGAATCAGTGTGAGCTGTTTATTATGGACAAAAAGGAACAGGTAAGCTAAGAAAAGGTAGAGCTAAGAAAAATAACGGTAAAGGCTAGCTAACAAAGCTAACTCAGGCTGGGCCAAAGCCTGAACACACATGGTCAAGAGTCTAAACATTTTCACAAGGTAAAAGGCAAGAGGCCACAAGGCTACAGCTACAAAGAGCAGCAAATGAAACGGCATGAATTAGCCAGTTCACATCAATAGTAGCAAGTCATAAGGGCCACAGAACATTCATAGTACAAGGGCAAGGTGTTTCTTAGTGATGGGCAAAGATAGTCTCCTTATCAGTAAACACCCACCTGTCTTTATTTTTTGCAGACACGCTTGTAAGCACAGACACACCCAGACTTAATTCACAGTATATAAAACTTTCCAGGGTCGAGCCAAATGTTCTTTACAAACAGTACAAGGATAATAAAGAAGGGAGTTCAGCAAGCAATAAAAATGCAAGGCAAGCATTTTTTCTGTGGACTTGAATAATAAAGCAGGTCTGAGAGAAGCTGCAGCATTTGATTCTTTCTCATAACATCCAGGCAGAGATCTGTCTTCGGTACAAACGCTGCAAAAGATGGTTACATTTACTTTATGACAATATATGAACATCCACTGACTCAATTTTGTTGTATTTCAAGTATTGCTAGTTTTGGAACCTGCACATGGACATAGGATTAGTTTACCTTTTAAAGTCACAGTTTCAGTACCGATTGACTGTGTTTACATTTACCTCAGTTGTCTGGAACCTCTGAGACTGTTTTGATTGAACAAATCCAATTAACAAATTAATTTTCTAGCAAGTGCTCTGACTAGTTTAACAAGCAGTTAACATGCCTAGAAAACTGAGCTTGAAAGATGATCTGTAGATGTCTAACAATCAGTCAAGCCATTTTTTCCAACTTTTCACTGGCGACAGGAAGTTTCTGGCCAATCACAGTGCAACCATCACTCTACATAGTGGCTGGGCTGATTAATTTAGTTTAAGTTAATGCTGCACTGACACAAAGACAGTACACAGTGCTGAAGAGCTTCATTATGACAAACTGTAGCATTATTATGAAAAGTGCATCTGTGAGCTTAAGCTACTAATGTCCTTGTCAAAGTGAAAGTCCCTGCAGGTGCTCCTCTGCTTCCTCAGCAGCAGTGTTGGCACAGAAGCGACTGTGGTTCAGCTTCAACTGTACCTTAAAATTTCAGCACAACCTCACCTGTGTGACAGTATAGTTATTTTTTCATTTTCAAAACACACAAGAGTGTGTTGTTGTTTTCTGTGCTTGCTAGTACCGTCAGCATGTGGAGTTTTTACAGTTTCTTCCAGCAGCAAATATTCAGGAAAATCCATCTCCATATTTTGCTTACTTGCTCACATTACTTGCCCTATCAACACTATTTTCTGGAAGTATACAGTTTTAAATCCATACTTTCGACACAAGTTGAAAGTGATGATAGATGAGGCTTCGTCCAGCTGCTACATTATCTTAAATCGGTTAAGTGGCTTGCACTCTCTGGCACATCCATTGACCCCAGAGCGATTACAGATGCGGTCAGGTATGTTGTTCCAGCAGCTTAGAGAACTTGTCACAGTTCTTCTGTAGCTTTAGACTGTCTTTGATTGTCTTTTCTCATAATCCCATTTTAATAATCCCAGATTGACTCCATGATGTTGAGATCAGGGCTCTGATCTTTTGCAGGATCCTATGTTCTTGTTGGTTATTTAGTTAATTTGCATCGTTGTGCTGCAGAATTAATTTAGGACTGATCAGGTTCCTCCACCGTGATATTGTAGCAAAGAACAATCTCAACCTAAATATTTGCTCAGTAGTGGATATTTAAAATGCAAAACGTACAAATAAAATGGAACATAAATGAGCCAAAGCATGTTTCCACAAGCTTATATCATACACATGCACAGCTTATGTCTCAATGCTGCTGAGTGTATAACCTCCATATAGAGTGATGTAGCACTGAACTCTGTTCTGTTTGTAGCAGTTTTCTGTGAAATAGTAGATTCTTCAATGTAGGTCAACTTAGAGCAACCTTGTGTCAACTGTTTCCACGTTTCAACTTTCACAGCAGTTTTTCTGACACCATTTTTCTGGCTGTGGTGCAGGATGATGACGCCCTTATTCTTGATCCCACACACAAAACTCTCAGGGAATCAGGGATTATTTAGCACGACACAGGCCTGTTTGAATCGCTGAAAGAATCCGTGCTGATTGACACAACCAACACATGAATAATGTAGTTACAGTGAGTCATTTTTTCCATACTTTATACAGCATCATAAATATGGTTGGTTCCAAACTAATTACAACAAAATGTTTAAATTTAGAAAATCTTCCTAATGTGACGCACGTCTGATGCACAAAAACAACTTAAGTGCAGAACGCTCTGAGAAACACAAACACACTGCTGCTGTTTTTAGTATCAGACAGGGACGACAGTGTTGTGCTTACTTGGATGTTTTCAGGCCCACAGCACAGCGCTGATCCATTAATGCATTAATGAAGACCTAATCCTCTGCTGAAAAAATAAAACCACTCAAGCTGCTGTTTCATAACAAAGCAGCTATGTTTTCTAAGCCCTCGGTGTGGGCGTCACCCAGCTGGACCTAATAAACTAAAGCCTTTACCTCTGCTGCAGCTTCCTCCAGAGACCCCTGGCTGCAGGTGACTGCAGATAGCTGGCCCGGTCTGCTGCTGCTGCTGTAGTGATCAGAGGATAACCAGTCTGTGGAGAGGCCTAACGCAGCCTGCTCACTGGGTGGAAACATGCCATGACTCACCAGCCAAAAGCTTCATGCTCAGGTTTGGCAGTTTGTCTTTTCCTCTCAAAACACAGAGGCTTTTGTGCACTCTGAAACTGGGAAGGTTAAAACGATCCAGCAAAGCAGCTTTTGCTTCCTGGTTAATGGATTTGCATCAAAAACTAGGGATGGGCACTGACGGCTGCTTCATATCAAATCTAGATCGAAGTGGGTAAAATATTTGCATTTGTTCAGCTCTGTTGTTAACAGCTTTGTGAACTTGGAAGTAGTGATGTGTGATGTGGTGCCAGTTTATGCTCCAGAGTTTTGTGACATTAATCATATAATTTATAATATAATTAGTTATTATTGGACTGTAATATTTTCAGCCAAGTATTCAAAAGTAGTTTGAAACCATCTCAGTCAGCAGCTTGACTTGCAACCATGTGTTTTTTTCTTTGCTCAGTGTGTTTTTGTGCTGGTACCTTGGCTGGTTTAGACACGTAGTGGACAGATGACATCTGAAAGTTTGCATTTGAAGAAACCAACACTTGTCTTGTCTTTTTAAAGCCAAACGGCTACATGTGAGAGAGGATGATCAGTGTCCATCAATTACATATAACAACACAGTACAGACTGTGAGGCTGAAGTTTGTCTCATGGCACTAGGGATGTCCCAGTACCACTATTTTCCTGACTGAGTAGTCAAGTACTTACATTTGAGTACTTGCTACTATAAAACTCGACAGGTAAACAAGCACGACGCTGCCACCTCGTTTTAATTAATGAATGCCTTCCAGCTGAGAAAAGTAGTTCCAAAATAGTTTTACTTGTAATATGATTCACTCGAGACTAAAATGCTCATGAACCCACTGAGCTGTTGCACTGATGAGAGACAGTGGGGAGACACAGCTGGTCCAGATATCAGTAGTGAACCAGCTGTAACGTCCTGCAAGTCATGTACCTTTAGTAGGACGGTGTCAACTGTCAATGTTGCTGGAAATTAGATACCTGAACTCCAGCAGCTGAGGAAATCTAAAAGTATCAGAGTCTTGGATTGAGAACTTGGATTTTTTTAACAAACTTGAAGAAGAAACCACTGTGCAAACACTCGGCTGACAGTTCATTATAAAGTAATACAATAAACAAAGAAACTTAGGTGTAAAAGCAGTAGAGTACAACTTTAGACAAAATACATGTATAGTACAAAAATACAGAATAGAGGAGTAATAAAAATAAACATAATTAGGGAGGTGAAATACAGTAGATCACTCTGTTACTCTGTGAGAAGCAACAGTGACGCCACATCAGGTAAATCAGGCTGCAATCGTCAGCGTCACCTCAGTTTTGCAGCGTTTCTCCACACAGCACAGGTGGAGCATCCACATTGTCAGTGCGCCTTGTCCAGGTAGAAACCATCCAGGTGAAGTTCAATCCACCATATCCTGTTTAACCACAATGACTTGCAGGCCTGTGTTTTACAGGGCTAACGGCTATTAGCCGTAGGGTACGAGGAGCGGCTGATTTGAAAGTGAAAGAGAGTCCACCAGAATCAGATAGAACAGGCAATCGTACGCTTCTACATACAGTGCAAGTTCTCCTGCCTGGAGCTGAGCTCCTCCTCACAGAGGTCACAGGCAGGTCACAGAGAGGAAAGGCTGCAACATAAACACCAGAACTAATCTCACTCGCTGCTCTCTTCAAGTGCCAATAAAATGCTGTAATTTCAAGCTGTAAATGTGAATCTGCTGCAGATGTGCCAATTTTTATTAATCTGACAGCACCAGCGCAGACATCAGCCAATGAGGATTATTGAAAAATATCACACATCGACCCGATCGGTCTATTAATCATTAATTATTAAATCCAAGGTCGAGTTGAGAAAATTGTTTTGGCAGGTTACTAGTAAAAATAACACTTTACTTTAAATGTTTCTAAGTCTTCAAATATCATGTTTTCATACCTCCACAACACATGTTTCATGTTTCAGCCATCATGTGGCTACTGAATGGGGAAACCTGAAGAAATACTGAAACGTGATATAAAGCAGCGTGAAAAATATTTTGCCTGTGAAAACATGTTTAAAATGTGCCCAGTAGTATTTATTCATTTTAAAGGGAGCAGCATCCTTTATTCTCAGAGTGTGAATAAAGGTAGTGAAAGCACAGAGTCTGTGGTGTAAATGATAAGTTGAAGTTTCTGTTTCTTCACCATCAGTGTCTACAGAACTGATGCTTGGAGCCGTCTGTCTCCAATTATCACATTCCCACAAACCGTGTTCAGGTCTTGGAACAAACATGTAGAGAAAGTGCAGATCTCGTCCTCGGATGCAGGTTAACAGCTTCCTAATGACGATCATCACATCAGCTCTGTCAGCGAGACAAGCGGGTGTTAATTAACATCCTGCGATTTATTTTTATTATTTCACACATTTTCACTTGTCTCATCTATGTGGGCTTTTTTAGACTTTAGACTCTAGAACATTTTAGCTCTGCAGTGCCTGTTCCTCTTTGTGGTTGTTATTTAATTCAGCACTTGTTTTTCTGGTTGGCTCTGACCCTGCTGAACGTGCTAATAATGTAGGAATCTAAGTTTTTGTACTGATATTGAACTTCTGGTCTTATGAGAGTAAATTCAGGCCGTTCTTCAGCTCCTGTCTGTAAATCGGAGCATGCTGTGAGAATTTTATAGGCAAACACAATCTCATAAGCACCTTCCTTCCTGTTTTAGGTCTGTATGTGTGTGTGTTGCTGAGAGTTGTTTCCTCTGCAGCCCACCCCCTGCCAGCTGTGGCTCACTTATATAACATTTGTAGTCGGTTTTATTGGCTCGGACACCTCTGGCTCTGCAAGGAGATCAGAGAATTTGTGCAACCGCGAGTCGATGAGTCGTAATGTTCAGGGTTCCAGCACCTGCACTGATCTGCTGACTGCTGGTGTGAGCCCCGCAGAGACGGGTCTGTGATTGCTGGACTCATGTTGTTCTGGAAATGAAAAGTGTACAACAAGTAGTTACTATGTTCCTGACCCACCTTCACATCCTCTACTAAAAACTCTCAGCTAAACTGTGTGTGTGTGTGTGTGTGTGTGTGTGTGTGTGTGGTTTAAATGTGACATACATCAGACTCCAACGTGAGCTGACTACAGCCCTGAAGTGACCCTCATGA
>OMLM01009357.1:0-25036 GCA_900302695.1 Helostoma temminkii
GCATGTCCGGGGCTGCGCTCGACGTGGCTGGCCAGCTGCGCAAAGCCAAGTCCTCCCGGCGGAACGCGTGGGGGAACCTGTCATATGCAGACCTCATCACCCGTGCCATCGAGAGCGCCCCGGAGAAGAGACTCACCCTGTCCCAAATCTACGACTGGATGGTTCGCTTTGTTCCTTATTTCAAGGATAAAGGCGACAGCAACAGTTCAGCCGGATGGAAGGTAGGCCACATGAAAGAATTTTCTGACACCACATGGAGAAGGTTTTAGTGGACAGGCTACACTATATTTAGTCCCAGTCTGTGTCTGCAGCATAACTCCTTTTCTGCATATTTGAAAGCCACATAATTGGCCCTTGGTTCCAGCAATTTATGTCAGTGGCGTGTCCCCATGTCACTCCACAGTATAGTGTGTGGAAAGGGGCGGTGAGCGTGGTTGGATATAGGTTCACTGGGTTCATCGTATTTAAAGATCGCAGCCTGTGCACATATAGAGAAAGCCGCACGGAGTCAAGGTCTCCCTCTTCACGTTTCTCTTTGGACGGGCAACTATTACGCGTGGTGACGCAGACGTGAAGTGTCTGGTTTCAAGCCCGTATATTCCCCTGCGTTCTCGGGTCACACTGGGGACAAAAGTGCGCCTCCGGCCCGATTTGCAGCTTCCCCTGCTGGAGCGTCACCCATGCCGCCGGTTGGGTGCTCGGGATAAACCGCTTGGGGCCACCCCGCCCCCCTATTATCCGCTGCGCGCACGTTGAATTACGCAAAGGCTGTGTGAAAACAGGGCACAAGGCGAGGGGTGTGTGAGAGGACAATAACAAGAGATGATGACATGAGGGTGTCACAGCAAACAGATGTAACTACAGATTATCCTTTAAATTCAAATTAATATGAGGTTAATCTACTACTTCACCAGACATCCCGTGTGAGGATTAACGGTCTTTTGTTTCTAAACCCCGTGGATACTGTAGCTTCTGCCCCCAGTCCTCATACTGACAAAGTTTGACTTCCATGTGCCACGTTGTAGCAGATTCCACAGGAGATGAATGCTGTCAGTGAGCCCTGCTGCTCAGTTTGATTCAGTTCATCAGTCAGAACTGGTGAAACACAAGTAAATAATATTAAAATCAGAAAATCTAATCCGGTTTGCTCTGTGTTCTTCCATCAACTGATGGATACAACAGCCAGCGCTGCAGTTAATGGGAACATATTCCATCTGTGAACTTGAAAAAGATTTACTGTACATCGCTCAACATACAGATAATCCTAAAGATGGTCAGGAAACATGTTTAAAGGAGCACTCCGGCAATTTCCACTTCAATGAAGGTGCTTCACTCACATGAGACGTATAACAGAAATAATCATCAACATTAAAGCAGCAGAGGGTGAAACATTTAGATTTATTTTGTCCTTATTGTAGGCTGAGCACCAGAAATACTAGATCCTACAATTCCCATAATACAACTCGATAACATATTTTATTAAACCAGGTCCTTCAATCCCAACACTTAGTTTAAAACACCCTTTGTGTTTCAAATGTTTGAAATCTAGAGCACAAGGTGATAACATCCCTGTGACATCACCAGGGTCGACTGTGTGTACATATATTCTAACTTGAAAGCTGCCTCCACAGCCACAGAAGACCTTCCACTTTTTTTAACAGGCTTCATAATACTCCTCATGGAGACATCATGTGTCCCTTCAAGATGCTTTTGATGCTTTTTAAGTTTTTTCTGAAACACCCTGGCGATTTATTGTAAAAAAGCATACAGAAGAAAAAGGGGAAACCCGAGTTGCGGTGGGATTAACGGGGCCTTTATGCCGTTTTGAGTGGTTGACATCGAGTTGATCCGAAATCCTCTGTCTGCTTCTCCTGTCATGTTATCGTATCCTTACAGAGGTTTTTGATAAGTGCCGTTGTTTTCATGGTTTTCCCTCTCGCACGGCGTTCCTTCAGTGATTCACCCCTGCCGGGCCATTTCATTTGGCATCATACCAGCCCCCAATTGAGCAGCATTAAGACCCAGATTAATCTCAATCATATCACCATTTGATTTAGGCCTGAGCAGAGCAGCAACAACCCCTGTCCAATCTTTACGGTACTGTAGGGTTTTAAAATTGAATTTTAAAGCAGGGCTTAATTCCCAAGGCCTTGTTTGTGCTGCCCAGGGATGCCCAGCTTGATGCCTGCTCCTGTTCCAGCTTTGTGGCGAGGTTTTGATTGGGCGCTGTGGCGAAGGAAGCTGATTGGTGGAGGCAGAGGCTCCAAGTCGAGGCAAAAAACAACTTGATTCAATCATAATAACACCCCTCAAAAACAAACAAAAAATAGAGAGAGAGACACACACATGCACGCACATGTTGGATTGTAACAGTTGGCAGCGAATTTAATGAGATTTGAAGCACAAAGGTAGAGAATCACACACACACATGCGCTTCTGTACAATATGTTTACGCCCTCACAGATTCCTGTATGTTTCTGCTCAGGTTGAAGTGGGGGGGTCGACGGTGTGTGTGCGTGCGTATGGGGGTATATGGATGGATGGCTGGATGAGTGGGATGGAAATAAGATCCAGTCACAGTCTTGCTATTAAAAGCAGTCTTTAAGAGCTGTTGTGTAATCCTGTCTGAGAGCTGCTGCTCAATTCATCCTCTGGGCTCTTTGTCTTCATCTTAACACCACACGCACAGACACACACACTGTACAAACTTTTGAGGTGTCACTCACTTGTTTAAGTGTCAAGTGCTAAGGCTACAGTGGCAGATTGGATTTCTTTTACATGTACACACACTCCTTGTCTCCAGTGGTAGTGTATGGATTTCTGTAATTGTGGTCCCACACACACACACACACATACACACGCAGTTGTTGCTTAAGCATCTGGCAGCAGGGTTACCATGATGACTATGTATGGATTTCTGTAACTGTGGTTCAGTAATTGCGGTCAAGTGTTTTGGCCATGTTTGTTATTGCATCTGAGGTGGGAGGCGTGTGTTTGGTGCTATGAGTTCAGTTCTGTAGGTGGTCACGGTGGTGGTGATGGTGGGGGCACACATGCACACACACACACTATTATGTTCATTTCACAAGTGGCTCTGCGTGGGAATGGATGTGCTGAGCTGTGTCCTGTCTGCAGGCTGTACTGTACACAGATTCAGCAGCAGGCAGGCAGGTAGGAGCTCACTGACTCTACCTGAAGGCTTCACAAAACAGCGTGTTAAAGGCACAATGTGGGTGTTCGCTATAATCAGACTGTGATATAATGAGTGCAGGGCAAATAAGCAACATGACGATCAATTATAAATTCAGTAAAGCATTCATTCTTGATAGTTTGGTAGAATATTTGGCTTGTTTTCCAGTATAAAGTGAGAGTTTCTTTTCAAAAAACAAACATGACTTTTTATTCCTCTGCACATATTTTGATAGTAGATTTCTTCTTATTCTCTGCAGATCATGAAAAGGTTTTGCTCAGGTTTGAGGTGTTTGGTGTCTTTGACTGTAGTTCATATGTAATCGATTAAAAAATGTCTATGGAATTTTTGAGATTATTGTATAAGTCATAAAGTTCACAATCACTCACTGTGATACCCATCCATCCATCCATCCATCCATCCATCCATCCATCCATTTTCTGAACTGCTTAGTCCCTATAGGGGTCGCAGGCATGCTGGAGTCTATCCCAGCTATCATATGAGTGAGAGGCGGGGTACACTCCTGGACAGTTCGCCAGTCTATCGCAGGGCCACATATAGACAAAGACAACCATTCACACTCTCACTCTCACCTACAGGCAATTTGGGGTCTCCAGTTAACCTGACTGCATGTCTTTGGACTGTGGGAAGAAGCCAGGGTGCCCAGAGAGAACCCATGCATGGGGAGAACATGCAAACTCCACACAGAAACAGGAACCCAGGGGCTCATAGCAAGAAGGTCCTGGGTTCCATGTATCATGTTTCACCATGATACATACATATAGTATGCTCTATGTTAAAGTAAATATAGTACGCCTTATGTAAAATATGGTTTCAGAGTGTATCCAGTGAGTTTCATTTGCCTGGTAAGCTAATAGTTGGTTGACATATGGGTAAAGAGTACGAGTCAGGGGAATACTTTTGTGCGACATTATTACTGTTCGGACAAGACCAGGTAATTTGGCTAGAATACACTTTGAATACAGAATTCTGACTTAAAGTAATCCACAGTGTATTTCTACACTGTAGTACTGCTATAATTACTTATTTAACTACTGCACCTGCAGTATACACCATCTTTCAAAGTTAGTAGTCACTTTTAAATTGAATTGATGTGCCATTGGAACACAGTACTTATGTTTGCTGATGATGGTCCTCTGTTCGTCTACGTAGATATTCTATTAAAAACTTGCTGTTTCCATTTAGAACAGTCATTTACAACATGCAGTTGTCTACATTGTGTTTTCTGATTATTCTGACCCCAGTATGACCCCAGACTTTCAACACCACTGCACAGGCACATATAAGTACTGTATACATTCGGTACTTCAGATGGATAGTAACCAAACCTCAAGCAATCGTCTCATGGAAAATATAGAAAACAGAAACATGGTAAAGAGTGGAAGTAGAGAGAGGCCATTAAAAACTAGTTTCCACATCAGTTTCTTATTAGAAGTGATGTGGTCCTAAAACTGCTACTAAAAAGTAAGTGGGTTAACTACTTGCAGGACCATATGTTTGACATTTAGACTACTATTCTATTTTTGGGTATCCAAATTCAATTCTATAAAATTGGTAAGATCTATGTCAGCTCTAAAAGTCGTCGGAATAGATTGATTTTAGGTTGGTTTACCTTCTGCTACATCCCACACTGTCATCAAATGTGGATCTTTGCCTCCCTTTACTATCTGTTTGTAATTCATCACAATGCACTTCACGTAAAGTACTACTGCCCACGCTGATGGCCGCCACGTTGTTCGGCTGAGATTCCACTCGCAGGAGAAATAGAATAAGGTCCACAGCTCAGACAGAGACAAAGAGGGGAAAACAAGGAGGCAAGGAGGCATTTTGAAGAATAAGGTATTATTTGCCCTGCCAATAAAACCTTTTTTTTGAATTGGATTCAGAATTGAGTGGGAGAGGGAGAGAGGAGAAAAGAGAAAAGATAAAGCAAGAGTGGTGGCGGTGGCCCCTGCTGCTGAGCACATTGATAGCAGCCTTAATGCCTGTGATGCTCCAGCGCCAGCCGAGACAGAGGGGAATTGGTTGGAGATGGTGGAACAGGCTTAGAGGGTTCCCTGTGCCAGGCGGCCTGGCTCTGCCTCAACAGAAAGCCCTCTGCACTGCTACACAGTTATTGTTATTATCACAAAGGCGCAGCAGAAGGAGAGGCAGTTCTTGAGTTGGCGGGCTTGGCTCTGGGTTAACTGGGGGCGGGGAGTGGCAAGAGGAATTTGGAAGGCGAAAGGGGGTTGGCTGTTGAATCTAACACTATTGTAAAACTCATGTGATCAGTCCTGTGAATGGAGAGAAAACAGTTTGGATGAGTTGTTGAAGGCTTGAATGGAAAAGAGGCCGCGCGGAGACGGACAGATTTTGATCCGCGAGGATCAGTCGCCTCGTCAGTTGATGCCGAGCTACAAAAAGCATTTAAATGGAACGTGGGCAGATATCACTTGAATCTAGAGAAGGGCTGGGATGTAAACAAGGGATGCACTGGCAGTGAAGGCGGGGTGTTCACTGCTTAAATGAGTCATAGTGGTTGGAATACAGCATAATATTCTCGCCCTCAGACTTCACACTTCAATCAGTTGGAATAAATCAGCTGGAATGAAATGTTGAGAAACACTCTACAGACGGAAATTCCAGAGAGAAAACAGAGTCCAGACACATAACAGTCAGTTAGGCAGGCGGATCTTAGGAATCGTGCCTGGTGGTGTGTCGTAAAATGCCTGGCCAACACACATTCTCTCCATGTTGTCTGCCGAACCTCGGGGCTCCAAAACGCTTCTCTGTGTCTCGCATGGATGATTAGCAAAGTAAAAAAACATTCAGTTCTCTGAACTCACTGTCAGACTGTGACTCAGGAACAAGTCAGCACAAAATGTTGTTACAGTGCCTGATTTTTTATTTCTATCACACAAACAAATTCTATATTAAATAAATCGCTGTAATTAAAATTAAAACGTGCTTTTCTTGTTTTCCAGACACTCATAGGTTTCGGTTTCATAGTAGCCACTTAGTGTTGTGTGTGTCAACATGGTGGAACTCAAGGTTCAGTGATGTGTGTCAGAGAGAATGTTTCTGTTGTGAGTCACTAAATGATAATGTAATGTCACAAATTCTAGTATTCGAGTAAATTATGAATTATGGCTGTTAATTGACCTAAAATGTAATTTAAACACATGAGACTTAACCTGGAATATGTTGAAACTACATCAGCTAACACTGTTCACCATATCCACACTGTGTCATGTGGTTAGAAGCAAACAGGTGGCTTCAGATAAGCAGAGTCATACAGTCAGGAGAAGCAAACTATGCCCTCTCCTTAAAAAATATCATGACATCGTGTTTGCTGTGGCCCCTGGAGATACTCTGCGCTAATGCAATAATGTTACTATATAGCACAAATTTACAGTTTTCCTACTGAAATTGTCAAATCCATGATCTTTTCATAAATTTTAGATCATTTAATGTTTGTTTACTTCACTTTTCAAATTCAAATGTTCATATTTTTGTTGAATGGAAAACCATGGCTGCCTGGCTTAATAGCTGACATTCATTCACATATCTAAAACATAAGGTGCAGGATGTCATAGAACGTGCTTTTCAAAATAGAATATATTTTTTTTGTGGAATTTTTACAAAAAATTATGGCTTCCTTAATTTTAAAAAGTGTAGCAAATGGCTATAGCTTATCAGTGACTTGTGAATTAATGTGAATTATAGTTTGATAGAATATTGTGTTTGATGTGAATGATTTTTTTATACCTTACTAATGCTACACTATGCAACTAAAGCTAGTGTTGGCACGACACAAGTACTTTGGAGCACATTACTAGAAAAAACTATTTCCAGAAAAGTTATGCTGCAGCTTTAAAATTCTAATACATAACAGTGTGTTTGCAAAATGTTTACTTGTAATCTAAAGCATATGTGACTGTTTGCACCATAAAGACGTAATGGAAACCAATAGCTGCAGGGAAAAAGTGTAGTACAAGTACACATCAAAAACTTCATAGAATGCATTTGAAAATGGTGTCTAGTCTATACTGTGCGAGATTAGATTTAAAGTTTGCACATTTTTATCGCAATGTTTGCCATAAGTAATTAAATGGAAAAAATAGGACATAAATTCGTTTATTTCAGTGTTTGAAGTAATGTCAGAAATATATCCTCACAATCCCAACCCCATCAGTCCACACAGCAACAACCTGATCACAGTCCCACCAGAATCATAGAAGAAAGTCATAATATAATCATGCATCAGAAATAGCACTAAATTTTAATATGATTAATGACACAGTTGCTTCATGAAGTATTCAACCCCCAAACTTTCTGCATATTGTTCTCATTATACTATGCACCAATTTTAATAAATCATCAAGCACTCACAGCGTGTTTATAATGGACTTTTCATGCCTTATAATGCATTATGAGCACCACTTCAAGTAATGTGTTGCCCTTATTTCTTACTGAAAATGGGATTAGTTTTTGAGTTCCTGCTAAAATGGGTTTGATAGAGGTTTGAATGGAGCTAAAGATTGTGTGTGTGTGTGTGTGTGTGTGTGTGTGCGTGTGTGCGTGCGCATCTGCTCTTGTTGTTGTGTAGCTGGGCCTGATGGGAGACCACGTCCGGGGGGTACAGCTCTAGTTAATAATTCAGATGAGGCTCATTATCAAAGCAGCGTAGATCTCTCTCTGATTCCACCTTAATTGCAGGCAGGATGTGCCTCTCAGATACTCTCAGAGTCACTCCCCCTCCTGTCTGAAACTGCAAATGACTACCACACACGTGTGCGCACGCACATGCACGTACACAGATCTCCACTGGCTCTGCTCTAGACCTCACCTCAGAGATCAGGGCTGGATCTTTTAGTGAGAGCAGGTGAACGGACGTTTGGAGATGAGTAGATAAATCCCTCTCAGAGCTTATGACCATCACAGAGCATCGGCTCCAAGGCCAGGCATGTGTTCATGTAATGAGTCACTTACATTTTTAATCAGATCGTCATGAGGGCTTTCTCCCGTTGGAGAGCTCAGCAAACTAAGATTGATGGTGGGTAATCAGTTTGAGGACAGTAGTTCTGTGATTAATGCAGCTGGAGAGTCAAGCTCTCAGCGTCATGTCAGACGACCTGGATCGCGGCTTTATAACCCCGGACTTTTGTACAGATGATGTGTGGAGGGAGCTGTATGTGAAACAAGAGAACTGTGCTGCTTAGCCAACAGTTTCACACTTAGCTTCCATGTTCATGATTGTACGTTAACATGTTGGTGTGATGAACACAGAGTAGTTTATACAGAAGGTAATAAGCAAACTTGATCCTCAGGGGCATGTGAATGTTCATGGTTTTGCTTTGCTTATTTCACATCAGTGAATTTGATATTACGGGAAATTGTTATTGATGCATTAGTGTGTTCATCAATTTAATGTGACAGTGGAGCTGATTTTAACATCTTATATACGATATTCATGTGAATTTGTATTGCTTTACTTTCTGCTGTGAATTTCACACCAGGTGTCAATAATCTTATGATTATACTGGATTTTGTACTATAGAAATACTAAGTCTTACAAATTCCTCGAAATTGCACTCAAGTACTGCACTTAGACTTTTCAACCTCTGCGAAATATACTAGACAGTAGTAACATTTAAAAAATACATTTGTACATGGAGAGATGGTGAAAAGGTTAAACAGTAAAAATGCTAAATTAATAGTTGAACAGAGCAAATGAATAAAAAACTACACTCCATCATTTTACACTACTATCAATCACCCTTAATGCTCATTGTTCTCAGCGTAGTTCAGGTGATATTCAGCATCAATCAAGACACATTTACTTGCTGGCAATTGAATCTATTTTCATTAAAGATGTCTGTAATTGCACTTTTATCATAGCTGATAAAAGCCATTAGTGTCTTAAGAGCAGGATCATTTGCTGTGTCTTTAACCAGAGTTATTTGCTCATTGTCTTTGCAAAAAAAGTCTGTTGATGCACTTGCTACGCTTGGGAAGGTGTCTGCTAACGACGTCAAGGCCAGCTGTAGACACAGAAGAAGAACAACATGCCTACTGTCTATTGTTGGCACAAAGAAGGGTCAGAAGAGGAAGAGTGTTTTGACTAATGAATATTCATCAGTTCAACGGCATATTTGGACAAATTACAATAGAAGTCTTTCACACCAGAGCTGAGTGGTTTTAGTCATTTTGGAGATTATAATCAAATGTCATTAAACTGCTGTAAATCGCAGCTAAGCAGATTTACATTATGGTATGTACAGATTGTACGAATTTGAGCCGTGTGTGTGATGGCTCGCTGAGGGGAGGTCCACGAGGCAGACAGAGGTTAGCAGTGTAAGACGGCCTCTCTGTGGATTTCTGTGTCAGTTTGATGAAAATAGGTCAGGATTCAGAGCGTTTAGCATTCTGCCCATGTGATGCCTGACGCCGCGCTCGACGACAGCTAGCCTCGAATGAACTCCAGACTCTTTCTGTCTCTCTGCCCCAGCCCCCGACCTCCCAAACACCCTCTGTCTTTCTCCCTCCTCACGCTGCTGTAAACTCTGTCATGTCATCCTATGTGTGTCCCATGCAGCGTCCATCGCTTCAAGCTCACTTAAAGAGATTCAAATCTGCGGCTGTAGATTAAGTTCTCCTCCTTTGTGGAAATTGCACTTTAATCCACAATAGTCTGCGTCTGGTTGAATATATTGGATTTAGATGTACTTTTGAGTATTGTAGCCCCACTTTCAAGAGAGAAAATAGATGTGCTGGAAAGTTTTATGAGGATAATATTTCAGCCGTGACCAGCAGTGACCTAGCTTAGCGTTAGGTTCACAGTATGTTTGGTCACCACTAGAAGGGCTTGATTTATTCTTCTGCTATGGAGCAGGCCCTCATCTCACATAACTGCCATGCTTTAAAATGACTCTCTTAAAGGTGAATTCACTTACTGTGCAATTGAGTCGTAGCAACCACCTCTGGCATGTGGAGAATTGGCTGTACACAAAATAATGGGTAAAAATAAAGCTAACGGCAAGAACGTAAAAGTGAAAAGACTGCCGCGAGGTCAATTCTGTTGAGTGAATTTTCTTTTTAGGTTGATTTGTGTCCACTTAGATTACTTTTAGGTTTAGGTAACTGTGTAGCTCTTTTAAAATGAAATATGGCTACAGTATAAACAGTCTGTATGATTTTAATAACACTATCAGTGTTCCTTTATTGTCACTGCTTGGCCAGTGTTTCAAATTTTAAAAAGTTGCTCTTAGTTGGAGTCACTTTGTTATGAAATTCCCAATCCAAGTCATATTTCTGGGTTACATACAGGACTTCTGTTTTTTGTTCCAGTGAGAGTAGGACATTTTCCGCTAGCTAGAAAAACTTCTAAAAAGATCAGGCCAAAGTGCAAGTACTCATTTGAAACGAAAGTAGAAGCGGTTCACAGGAAACCCTGCTGCACCCTGCTGAGTCTGGATCTGTAAGACTGAAAAGGGAGCTTTCTTTAGCACAGAGAGAGCTAACAGCTAATGGTAGCTTTGCTCACCAGCTACGTAGATGGGATGGGCAAGGTAAAGTATTGAGTTTGTTTTGGTACACAGAAGGCATCTGAGTTATAGAGCCTTTACGCATTTTGTTAAGAAATTTAAACTTTTTAATGTGAGAAAAGCTACATATTATTGTAACTCTCTGGAACTTTCATATTGTTAGTTATAAAAACTAAAAGCCATTTGCCTGGTTTTAGTGTCAAGGTGCATATTTTGATTTCATCAAGGCAGTGAAATGCAGATAGGCCTGTTGTGTGTCAGGTAACCACATGTGGCAGCTTAGTCAAAATCTAGTCATTGTGTTCACGTGATGCATGTTGTGAAGTAATCTTGTGTTCCACCAAAGTGCTGACAGAATACTTGGTATACCTGGTCTCTGTGTGTATGGACCTTATACACAGCAGCTATGAGTTGTATGTGCGTGTTGTATGTGTTATGCTATAAGTCCCCTGGGCAGGTTAATACAGCCATGAAACAAAGTCATGAAATTAGCCAGTTGACGTCACTACAGTCACTAAGTATATTGAAATTAAATCTTTGCACAACCAACCGCACATTACTTTTACTTATTTGGCCAGTATCTGTTTCCTCCTTTGTCGGCCTCTACCTTGTGAAGTGTTAGATTGCGCCTCCCTAACTGATTTATGGGGCCTCTGAAAGTCTGACTTCATCAAATCCTTGATACCCCTGGTCATATATACTGTCTTTGATGAGTGCCACCGAAGTCGATGTGTGGATTTAATAGCAGCATTCATCTGCCTGTTTAATGGTGTTGTTGAGTGGAAGGTGGTCACCGCAAGAAGAAGCACTAAAAGATGAGTTATGGGCCCAGCCGGTGAACGATGAAAGGGCAAAATGTAAAACGGTCGAGATGTGGAGGAGAGTGGTGGAATTAAACAAGGTGCTAGAGGAGAGAGGAGGAAGGGACCACACTAGATATTGAATATGGTGTGAAATGAAAACATTTCAGACGTTGCTGTCAAAGTTCTCAGGTTGCAGGATGTCCCTAGTTGCTTGGTGTTGCGAAACACATGCCGGAGGTCATATTTTATTTGTTAGCACCATTTGCATCTGTGCTAATTTATTGAGAACACATGATAATTGATTCTCATGTGACACTTTATGGGATTACACAAGTATGTTTCTATTCTCATCTCCTCATAACCTTGTTTAGCTAATGAGCTCTCTAAAACGAATCTAGACAAAATAAAGTACATCTTTTTTTTTTCCAAGGTGTTTCCCAAAACAGTCAACATGGAGGTAGGTTGTGTTTTCTAATGAGTCCCAGTGAGGACTTTGTGCAATGTTTAATTGGCTGCAGTTATGAATAAGGCTACAAAGAAATACACCATAATAGATTTTTATCATATACTTTGTTGCCAGGAGTGATTTTACTGCCAGGATGGCAACTTTAACAACTTTTCACTTTTCTTAAGTCAAAAAGCTACTAACGATAAATCTACAGGATTTTTTTTTTTGGACAGATGTTATGTCCTGTACCTGATCTGCCCATCAGTAAAACTAGTGGGGAAAATCAGCTCCATGCCATTTAGCCAAAACACAATATGCTACTTATAGTATAAGGTAACTCCCTGATAGACCCGGAAGTTGTCACTTATTCTACATATTTTTACTTTTGATACTTTAAATACATTTTGCTGCTATAATTTTATATCTGTATTTAATGAATTTGAATGCAGGATTTTTTCAATTTGCAAAATCATAATTATCATCAGGGTTTTTTCAGAATATAATAGTGAAATGTAAATGATCCAGATGTTTTGGTGCTTTGACTCCTAAGGACTAACAGTCAGGCAGCTCCGAGGCTCTGTTGCTCCCTTTATATTTAAATATTACTTTTTAGTTAAAACTGAATATTTTACATTGGACTTCAGCTTTTAGCACCATGATTATCAGAGTATATCTTCCACCACTGATTAATGTGCTGCAGTTAACTCATAAAGCATGTGGTCAACACTATATTTGATGATACCTCACTCTGATCTGAGTCTATTTCATTACTTTGACAAACTACTGTTATACTGTATTACTGCTATCACCCCCATTATTAATCATAGCATCTGTTTTAGTGGAGTTCACTTATAATGTCTGTGCAAGTCTGCTGCTTGAGATCAAATGTGATACCTGGAGATTGTTTGACATGGAAATTGAACAGGATCGAATATTGTCATGGAACATTGTGAGCTGCGAAGTTGACTGGAGGACAGAGAAGGACAGAGGAGGACATGAGAAGTACAGAGAAGGACAGATGAGGACAGAGAAGGACAGAGGAGGACAGAATGGTTGTAGTGTGTGGTTGCGTGACTGAGCAGCATGCCGGTCTCTCTGTGTAATTCTCGCAAGACAGATATTAAAGACGCAGCTCTGAGGCCTTCCCCCTTGCGCTGTCCCTGCACTCCCTCTCTCCCTCACCTTCCCCACTCTGCTTCTCCCTCTCTTTCCCTTTCCCTCTTCGTCTCCGCTAATGATCTGCTCCGCCTGTCGCTGCCTGGCTGACTGATGCCTACTGACAGCCCCACTCATGCAGAAAGGCTGCACCCCTCCTCCCCTTCACACAGACACACACATAGAGTACTGAACTCCTACACACCCCAACTCTATGTATTTACTATGCACGAATGACACACATGCACCGTGTGCGTTAACCTGCGTAAAGCACTCACGGTGAGATAGCTTGAGCCACATTAATAAATTGCACCTATTTGTTCAGTCACACGTCAACAGACATATATGCAGACGTACATGTAGAACACAAATAGACCCCTCCTCTCCCATACTAGAACATGCTTATGGAGCAGCTCACACCATCCATGCATTTTAATGCAAATGACAATGTATTGAATCACACTGGCTAAATGGAAGGTGGCACATTTCAGTGAAAATTCCTCCAGTGTGAGAAAATAGTTTTTTGCTGGCTTGAGGCAGAAAACCTAAAGAAACAACATAATAAATAGAGATGGAAATGTATTACTCAAATGAAAAATGATGCATGTTTGACATAAGTTTGACAAATGCATCAGTCTGCGTAGTAAAACACTGTATGAACTATTTAACATGAAAAAAAAAAGATTGTTACGTGATAATGAAAATAAAAATGAGCTGCAGCCTTAGTTTGGATCATTTGGAATTTAATTAATCCATTATTATTCCATTAATTCTAAATTATATCATATTATTAGCTCTAATTTATTTGGTTTTTACATTTAAAATATAATATTAATAAATATATAATACACATATTTTCAAACAATCCTTTTTCTTACCTCTTAAATAAAATTAATAGTTTCTGCACCCACATGTGTAGCATGCATTATGTGACATGTCCTATTTTAAAATTTTTATTCATAGAAATGACAAATTCACATCTTACCGTTGCATCATTTCAAACTGTCATAACAGCTGGGTGGACTTAAGCACCTCTTATCAGTTTCAGGGTTGATTAATATGGCTTTCAACTGCCAACACAGATCAAACTGTTTCATAAACCTGCTGCTAGGTGAGATTTTCTCCCAGTATTAAACGTATTTATGCACACATTAGCCAATCTGGGCTGAGGCACAAAACACTCCAGTGGTGCTCGGAAATAAATCGTTGCCACTTCACATATTAAGCAACACCTTCAAATTGCAGCTTGTGGATGTAGCCTACTTTCTCAGTAAAATAACTGAAAGTCTCTCTGTTCTTTCATTAGAGTGTGCTCAAACACTAGCTTAGTGTTCTCCTGCAGCTCTTGCTCCTAATTACTAATTGGCCCTTACTAATAATAAACAGTCATGCATATGGAAATAGCTTATTTGATTCAATTTAGGGTAATTTATTCCCATAGAAATACAGTGTGGTATTAATAATTATATGTAATCAATCTATTATATAAAACACTCACTTGTTCAGGTTTCAGTATTTATCAGAGCGTTTTAGACACGTCCTCGTCCCAAAAGGTAAAAAATTGAGGTCACTAAGCAATACTGTGTTTGCAGGGCGACACCCCTGGGCTCTGCTCTGTCCCAGCATGCACATGGCCCACAATGCCCCAGCTGATGGCTCAGCCATGGTTTCACCAGGCTATGTGAGGCCTGCTGCGTCTAGCACAGATTAGACCAAAAGGCTTGATCAGGTACAAAATATCTGTGCTGGAGACCAACATGAGCTTCAGGGAAACACAGAACATGCTTAAGTGGAGCAGGGTTGTTAGTTCAATATTAGGTACCACTTACTGATACAGTGAGACACACCTTAAGAAGGAGGTAAGTTGTAATTATTATACTGTCATGAGCTGTTAACTCTGTAATAAGTCTGGATTTATGAATGATAAGAAGTGCCATAACTACTATGGGTAGTGAACATCAACTCTGCAGTTACATGTGTTATTAAAGTCATTAAAGCAGTTCTATGTCAGTATGTAACTTTCCTTTTTTTTTGTAGAAATATGTTCTAAACCATATCTTAATGTCGAGAAGTGTTGTCAAACCCAGACCTATTGAACAGTCTAACAGCAATGCAGAGATGTTTCCTACTAAATGTTTTTCAGTGAGGCTCACCTTTCTGGTTGGATTTGTAGGCTTTATATCTTTTTACTCACTTTCATAATAACTAATACATGAATGGCTGGCTTCAGTCCCATAAGATGCATTTTGCATCTTTAATATTTTCACAAATGTTACAACAATGTCTGGACACGCACTTGCCCCCTAAGGATACACATATCTCCCTTTGTCCGGTACCTTGGGTTCTAAGTAGATGTGTGCTAACTAAAGTACAAACTCAGAGTATTGCTAACATGGCTGTAGACTTGTCATGTTTTCTAACTCCTTTACTTAAACAAAAATCACCTTTTACAAATCTGGCCAACCCTATCTGCTAAGAATTTTAAAAGATATTTTAGCGGAAGAGAAAAAGGGATGTTGTAGATCAGATAATTTGGCAGACAAAAATCTGTTGCCTGTGGACATTTAATTAATATGTTACGTATCAACATATTTGTGACTTGTCATTTATGTTAATTGGAAACATTTGGGCGAAAATGTAATCCGGTTGCCATTTCGAAAAATATAATTGTGATTGCAGTTTAGTTATATTGGAACGTAATTTTTAGGAGACTGGGTTGATCTGGCATATCTTCAGATTGCATCACAAATAGATAACATTTCAGAAAGCAAATCCGTATTTAACAATTTTGTTTTGATGCTTATACTCATAAACCATGGAAACCTTTAGTTAAACACGTGTAACCAGCATAATGACACATGTGGTAAAGGGCAGGCAACATGGAGCGATCTGTTGGAGGCATTTCAGCAGATACATACTGCTTTGCAAACCTACAAGTCTAACCATACAATAAATATTGTAAAAGACTGGAGATGTAACAAAAGATTCACACACACACACACACACACACACACACAAAAACCACCCAAAAAAACAAAATCCATTTCCATTTTGTTTCAATTAACCGAACGGTTTCAAACTTTGTTAGTTGCGGTCGGACTGTTGAGAACAGTCGAGTTACTCTTCTCAGTTCAAGAAAACATGACAGCACTTAGATGTGCTCCAGCGAGAACTTTAAGCTTCTAATGAAGTTTCTCGTCTACTCTTTGAAAGACTGAACGCTCCGCCATACTCCACCCCTCAGCTACCAACTTGACCCCTCCTCCCACTACCACACACACTCAAACATACACACATGTGCAGACACTCACAAAAAACACACATTCCAGCATCCCCATTAGCAATTCATGAGCGGCGTCTCATTAGACTTTAAGTTTTACCATAGGCCTCTGAAGTATATGGCTGGAGCAGTTATTAATATTTCATAGTCTCCCATTGAGGAGCTAAAAACGAAGTCGACCCGCTTCCGCTACAAAGTGACTTGCGCTCTTCTTTTTTTTTTTTTCTTCTTTTTACCCTCTCTTTTCCCTGTTTGTTAGACTGTCTCTCTCTTTCCCTCTTCTCACCGTCACTCTCTCCCTCTTCGACTTCTTTGCTTCCGATCCTTCTCTGCCACACAGACCTTAACTCAAACTGACTTAATTGGGCTGTCTTTGTTCTGCGAAATGTGGGCATACCTTCCCCTAGAAGTAGAAAGTGAAGAGGAGGAGGGAAACTATGGAGGAGAAACCTGAGTGAACCCCAGTTGCTCTACCAGTACTCCCTGTGCCCTGCTTGGGTTAGGGGAGGGCTGCGAGGGGGGAAGATGTGATTGAATGAGTGTGGAGGGGGAGAGATGGGGAGGGGAGTCTCGAGGGTTCATGGGGTGTCTGTCAGACTGGCAGACAGGAGCTCTGCCCCGAAACAAACCCATGCATGAATAAGTCAATAAAGCCATGTCTGTGTGGTTTGTGTGTGTGTGTGTGTGTGTGTGTGGTGAGAGAGAGAGAGAGAGAGAGAGAGAGAGAGAAAGAGAGTGAGAGACAGAGTAAGGGGGAGGGATGAGGAGAGAATCAGATGAGGATGAGGGAGATGAGGCTTCTTGTTTCCCAGCGTCTGTGACAATGAGACAGACGCCACATTCCCTCTCAATGAGAAACAGACAGAGAGAGAGGACGAGTGATCAAAACCAGAGGGAGAGAGATAGACAGGGCTGCTTTGAATTGGTTGGGACAGTTACAGCATGTTTGCACATTGCACGAAATTGGTTGGAAGCAAAAATATGTGGGAATATGCTCTGTGTGCTGCATGTGTGTGTGTGTTATGGTTCTGCACAGGCCTCAAGCTGAGACACAATCCCCGCTGACTGGTTTTCCTGAACGTGGGACCCAAACCCAAGCTATGCTTCATTTATTTATATGTTTTTTGTTGTTTCTTCTTTCAGACGCAGAGATGTATGGTTTGGCTCAACAAAAAAAGTGTGTGTGTGGGGGGACACTACCAAAAGTATGTGAACACCAAACATTACTGTAACAGCTGAATATGTAATCATTTCCTTGTAAATGGTGGATTTTGGCTGCGGAGGTTTCTTCTTGTTTGGCTCCGAGAGCATCAGTGAGGTCCAACAGTGACGGTGGGCAATAAGGTCCAGCTGCAGTTGGTGTTAATATAATGCCCATATAACAATGGAGTCAGTCTACAAACTTTAGACAGGATAGGGTAACCAGCCTGGCAATGATATGAATACACACCATACAACAAGATTGTCCATACCAAGTTTAACTTTGTCTTTGCTTATTACTGGACGGGTGAGTGTGGCCACCACATTGTCAACCCATAGCATCAGAAAATGACACTTCCCATGGCATCACATATCGATGCTTTGTAAGTCCTTTGGGGTCACTGGGGACTAAATGAAGACCAGAACCTGTGTAGACCCATCCCAACAACAGAAGTCCTGCCAAATTGGAACCAAACATAGCAAGCTAGAATCTGTTCAAACTGAAACAAAATGAAACAAAATTTTTGATGAACTTTATTCAAAAATAACTAAACCCAAGTCCAGCCCATGCCCAAAGCTTTATAAAAACCTCACTAAAATCCCAGGGACCTATTGAGTTCCAGATAAGCAATAAAACTATGATCCACTGGGGTCACTCCCATTCCACATGTTTCTAACTTATTTATTAATGTTCATCAATTCCTAACTCTGCTAATTCACCAGGCTAATTTAATGTAAGAACTTGACCATACGTTAATCAGAGTTGTTTTTGCCATAACTAGAACCTTAAATGTGAATATTGTAAAAAAAAAAAGTTTTTAAAAAGTTGACATTAATTAAAATTAAAGAATTCAGTAAAATAAGCAGGTTTTAGCAGAATATGACCACATCTGTGTTTTGTCTTACAGTAAACCCTACTGTAAGACAAAACACAGATGTGGTCATATTCTAGAATATAGCAGAAATGATTGAGCTCAGTTAAAAAGGTTCAGATCAGGGTGGTGAGAGGCAGGAGCCTTAGGTGTTTTAGTATACTGTAGCTCTGCAATATGGCTCTCCTGACACATGAACACCTCAATGTGACGAACCAATCCTAGGCAATGAAAAGAATGATTTAATAGGATCCAATGAAGTCGGAAAGAGTAGAGAGAAAAGAAACTGATGAGAAGAAAAGAGCTGAGGGAAGAAGGAAGCAGTGTGAGACAGTGACACAAAGACAAATGGAGGATGGAAACAATTCATTGTCCTTGGAAACCACTAAAGCTAATTTGAATTTGAGTCTGAGGACTTCTCCCTTCTTTTGCCTCGTATGACCTCTTCCTCGCCCTTCTCCTGCACTTCGCAATCACTTTAATCTCTTTGGGCTCATCCCTCCCAGATGCTCTCCCTATCTCGCTCTGTGTCTTCTCTTCTCTCTCCTTCCCATCCGTCGTTCATTACTGCTCACTCTCACCAAAGCAGATTTCTTTCCATGACGGATGGGCTCTGTGAGCGCTTTTCCAAAAAAGCTCTGTCAGATCTTCTGCTTGCATAGTAAAAGCCAAGAGGCGGGCGGTTCATTTAAGGACATGCGTGACATTATGGGCCGGGGGGAATGTCGGGAGTCAAGAAGGGGCACTTAGAGTATTGTGCTTTTTGGTGTCTCCGTCAATGCATTGATCTGTGTGGTCAACAGGCAGTGACCATCTTAGCCAAGGGACTACGACTGCATGCACATTGCATCTTTTAAATAAAAGGGCTTTTCTTTTTCAAGGTCTCCAGCTTTTCCTGCATTATTTCAGCAGTCTCTGCAGTTCCCCGAGTCTGCTGCCTTGCAGGCATCTTTACAAGTCCCTCTCTTTTAACATCTTAACCATAACCCCCTCCAGCCTTTCTCTTCTCACTCCGTTGTATCTTCACTTTTCTTTCCCATCTCTCTCTCTCTCTTTTTCTCTCTCTCTGTCTACGATGGTCAGGTCTCTGGGGGAAGACAGTTGGCAGGATGCAGGCTTGCTGCCATGGCAACAGGAACCCTCCCTCTCCCTCAGGTCTCCTTAGCAACTAGTAGCTTGGCATTGTAGTAATGAGCCGGCCCAGCATGCCATGCTAGCGAAGCACAAGATGTGTGTGTGTGTGTGTGTGTGTTGTAGTCTTAGTGTGTGTGCCTGTGTGTCTTTGCAAGCGTGATATGCACACTGTCAGAGTGGGGTTTGACTTCTGTTGTGATGTCAATTAATAATGCAGGGTTAGAAGTTCTGTTAAATGTATGTCTTGCACAGCCTTCCTCCCCACGCCTTCTCTCGTCAATTACATTCAATTTCCCAGATTGCATCCGCTAAATAGAAATGTATCCAGCAATAATGACGGTCAACACACATCACACGTAGAAGAAAAATTAACACACTTCAAAACACCACGTGTGATGAGAGATGTGTTTCTCTTAAAAGAAATTTGAGTCCTCAGAAAGTGTGACGGTGTGAATTGGCAAAAATACATTTTTTGTGAAGAAAAAAGAAATCAATCTCTACTCACAATCCCATGAGTTTTTGAGTTTCCAAACCTGGCCAAAAAAGAAAAGACTAATTGAATCAAATGATACTTTGAGGTATTTACTGTAGGAAATAAGCATGTATAATTCCCATGAATTAGCTTCCATTATTATTGAGTGTGGGATCCAATGCAGATATCAGGTTACTGAGAAGCAATTAAAGATGATCAATTATGAACAGACACCACCAAAGTTGCAGTCAATCTAAACAGATTTGTGCATGCGTTGTTTTGAAATGTTGCTCTCAAGAACTCATAGTGATGATACAGAAAACTGAACTGGGACAGTTTTTAAAATGACTGCACTGATGTCATGTTGCAGCCCATGTTGTCATCAGTTTGTTGCCGAACTCTATCACATTGATTTTTTAGCTGTCAAGCTAGCTCACAAGGCTATAAGCTAGCAAACATTTGCTAGGTTTTTCACTGAAAAGAACAGTGATGGAGAGTGAGTGGTGGTGACAATTATTTATTGAGGTATCAGAAAAAAAGAACATGCAAAGTTAGAGTTATTAGTCTAGTGAAATATGCTATGGAAAGGATGCCTTTAAAGTTTATGGCAAAGCTAACCAGTTAGCTAAATTGAGAGACTGTACTTTTATTTCTAGTGTTTTGTCACAATGACTGCAAGAAACACACTTGTATATATTGTCAGAACAACAGCTATAGAATCTGTAGAATAGTAACTTAATATATCTTTTTATTAATGTGCCATAAAACATGTTCTAGCCCTATTGCCTTAGATGCTAATAATGGTGCAAGATGTCACTAATGGTTATATGGAAAAATAAACTGAATAAACTTCACTCTCTCCCAAATAGAGATCACCAATGAGCGATGGATAAATAAATCCAAAAGCTTTAATAAAATGGCAGCTCTTTCTGAATAACAGGCTAGCAATCCCTGCTCAAGTAGGAAATTCAAATTGGCACATTGATACGTTCATCAAGCAGCAGTTTGGGAGCAAAGGAACTCAAGCTCAACAATGCCTTTCTTTTTTAAACTACAATGAATATTCAGTTCAATGTTTTGAATACTCATGGTCATGATTAGGTTGCTTTTCAGTCCTACTTAAATCAATAACCTGTAAGAGATGCACAGACACTTGAAGAGAAGTCACCTCTTCTTCAGTAGTGCATTATTTATTCAAGGCTACAGCTTTCAGTTTGAAACTCTCTGGATGAAAGGTCAATGGTTGAACTCATTATTTGAACATAAATGACGGTTGTTATTCTGATAACAAGGTGTGTAACAGTGTCTGGTATGTGTCTAAGGATATTCTCATCTCTTCAGTCAATCTAGCCTTTGCTGCTTTTTATTAATGTGCCATTCAGAATATCCCATTCTGTATTTCTGCCAGTGTATCAGCTCCTGATGGTGGATCTGTGTATTTATTGTAGGTGTTGTACAGCGTCGGTGTGTGGATGGATGTGACAGCTGAATGTTCAGGTGGGCGGTGCTCCCCTGAGACCCAATGGCAGGTGTGATCAGGCCTGTTTCTCAGCTTCTCCTTTGGCTCCCATAGGTGTCACGATGCTCCACCTGGTGTGTGAAAACTCCCGGAGGGGCGGATGGAAATCACAGCCATGGAGTTGACTCCTTTTATGTGTGAGTCAAAGGTGGAGGTGACAAACTGCAATTACTCTCGTTACTGTAAATTAGGGGATTTTCTTATATTTGCTTTGTTTCTTGGCAGCTGCATCAAAAATTGGCATCATCAGATCTTCATTAAAATGTTGAGATTATTAGCAGTTAAAATATTTAAGTTTATTAAAAGCACCCTCAAAGCACAAAGCATCCTCAGTGAACACTGAATGTTTTCTTGGTTTTACACGATAAACACCAGGATAATTCATATTGAACCAGGAAAATAAAGGAACAATTTCTGCTGTATTTTTACCCAGCACATAGATTACACAGTTTTCCAGTATCCCAACTTTAAGCCTGTCCTGGAGCAGGACATGGTGGTGTTCCTTCCCCCCACAGCGATCGTGAGCCCAACAGGAAGGAAGCACCATGCACGTCCATTCAGTGTCCATCTTAACATAGACGGCTGTGAGCTGAGGACTGGGCTTCTCTGGCACGCACAGAGGATTTTCCGATCCCCTGCCCTGCTTTCAGATGCTCGTTAATCTGCCGGCTCTATTTTTATCTGCCCTTTTCTCCCGCCCCCAGGGCTCTCTGCCTTCACTTGGCTCCTTATGTCCATCCACTGCCTCGGCAAGCTGACATCTCCAATTAGAGGCCTCTCTGCTGGGGTTTGGGCTTGCTGTCCGCCCCTGGCCCCTCAGGGTCTTCCCATCCACCTTTCTTAGGTTTGCCTCAGACGATGCCTCACTCCCTGCTCCTTTCCACCCATCTTTACCTTCCCTTCCCTGCCTTGTTTCTGTCTTTCCCATGAGCTTATGGTGCTCCACAGGGAGTAAGGGGCAGTGAAAGGCCTTCTGTTGCCCTAGGGCTGTCTCTAGTCCCTCAGCTATACTTTGAGGAGAAGCTAACTGGTGTACCTTTCAGGAGGTGGGCTCAGTTCAACTGCTGCTGGCACTAACTCTGATGGTGTTGTCACAGCTACTGCCACAACTGAAATTGCTCCTAGTACTGTTAACACTATCATTCATCCTTCACACAGAAAAGATTGAATCTTTGCTGAGGTTACTGGTTTACACCCCATGAACCCCCAATTTAAAAAGACTTTACAGATATAGTTCCAGTCTCGCTCTCTTTCTCTCTTTTTTTTGTTTTGGTTTAACCCACTGAATCAAAGCTTTCAGTTGGTTAAATTATTTTTTCATATTACAGAATGTCCAGTCTGGCAGAAAGGAGAAGTGGTCCCTTACGCTGCTGGTAAATGATCTAGATGAAGAACAATTTTCTGATGTAGCTACCACAGAAAGTACAAGATGTTATTTCAGTCATTGTCATGGCTCTTAAACATTTCAGTATTTGCAGCTGTCCACACTGATGTTTTAAAGGTAGCAGCACCACTATTGTCGTAAAAGCATGACTGTGCTTCTTTAATGTGGTTGCTGGCTACGTTATTGTGTCCCTTAAATGTTCCTAGCTCCACTGAATTCCTCTACAAGCCCTGACTTATTATTTTTCTCCAATCCACCAAAAGAATAGCATCTGTTTTTCTTTTCCCAGCTTACCCCCTCCTAAACTCTGCATGCTCACACCTTCTCTAACCCCACTAATCCCTCAGCCTCCCACTTCTTTATTTCCCTTCAAAGAGACAAGCGCTGCCCGTGACATCAGTCACAGGAAGTGAATCTTTAGCGTTGACTAATTTCCATCGATTGCCTCCAGACAGGCTTAGCAGACGAGACCCATTCCCACACAGAGCCTGGCTGCTCTCATTTAAGTCTCCCCGCCTGCAGAAAACGCTCCACAATGAACGCAGTCAGCGCTTTTATCTTCTCCCCCACTCTTGCTTATTATCAAATAAATGTGCGGCATAGAGAGATACCCATTGACAGGACCGTGCATAATGACTCCTGGCTGTGTGAAATGGATTAATAAATAATGGTAGAGCAAGGGGAGAAAACGGCTTTGCCTAGTCCCGCTACTTTTCAACAAGGCAGTGTAGAACAATCCCCACAACACTCAGCGGGATTGCGCCGGACCACATGTAATGGAGCACTGCAAGGAATTTAAAACACATCTCTCCTCTTGAATGTGTTGTGGAATGCGTCATAAATTAGGAGGTGGGCTCCTGAAACTGTGAACAGAAAATGCTATAAAATCCACTACATGATGTTCTACTGAATCCTCTAAAGGATCTCTTCCAAGAGACGTCTCTCCTGTGAGGATAGAGAGGTAAAGGCAGACTATAAAAATGTCCAGGAGCACAACTCCTCTGCAACCTGTTCCCTGTCTCGCAGCTGACAGAGCTGCAGCAGAAGGTAAATAAGCTGCCTTTTTACCTCTGCTTTCACGCTCTCATGAGTATACCACTGGTTCAAACACACATCCTACATCTTCCATGTGCAAACTCAATTGAACGCACAAACAGTGGAGCCTACACACACCAGAGGCTTCCTTGTTTTTAACCATGCATCCCCATCCCACCCCAGTCAGTGACATATTGCTTAATTAACACCCTTGGCTTTGTGTATATTGACAACTTTTTTTAAAATGGCAGAGAGTGAAAGTGTTTCTGCCGCCTGCTCTGCACCGCAGGGGCTTAAACAGACTATAAAACCCAAACTGTGGCTGTGATAGAGAAGTGCGCTCTGACTGCCACTGCCACACTTGTGCCAAAATAATAAGTCTGTCCGCAACACGGGGTGAAAAGGTCTCAGTCTCCTTAATGCTAGATTAAGGAGCAGCTTGATCAAGGCGTCTTAAATTCTTCATTTTGGAATCAGGATCAATAGCCACTAAGAAGAATTGAGCCAGGAGCAGCAGTAGGTTGAGCTGATTGAATAGAGGCTAATGACTTCTCAGAAACCCCAACAATAGTGGAATGTCTCACACTGTATATCCTGCTTCTCTTTTCACTTTATTTGCCTTTAAATTACATAGAAAGGTGAATCTTTTTCCCAGCTCAGGTTCTCAGAGCAACACAGCCTGTATCCCAGAGCTCTGGTGACAAACATGTTTTCAAGCGAGAGCTGCGACAACAGAAAGGCCGTGACGTAGCATGCCGAGGGTCAATCCGGACATATTTTGAAGGCTTGCGAAAACCTGTGCTTGTTTTTCTTTGCTCCCAATAACTGTCCAACCAATTATGTCTATCAATGCCTCGCCCACCCTCAATCGCCATGATCCGACCAATCCCCACTCTGTGTCTGTGGTTTCAGGGTGAAACCCAGCTGAGGAGTGCCCAGAATTAACCAGGATTAGCCTTGGATTGTTGGGGATTACTCAGGCTGGAGAGGGATT
>OMLM01009357.1:34526-60090 GCA_900302695.1 Helostoma temminkii
CGTGTTGGCTTAAGTTTAATGTATGCAATCCACTTAACAGTATTATCTCCTCCTACAAAGGACCTGTTGTTTTTGGCTTGACAACATGATCAAACACTTGCATAAATATCTTTCAATGTCGAGGTGCTCTCAGACTGGGGGTTAAAAGGCAGCGGAGGCTTAAAGATTTAAGGATGAAAAAAGAGGAGAAGAGAGGTTTTAGAAGAACAGAAAGTAAAGGGCCTTTTTCTACTGCTAGGGCTTTTATAGGCGACCGGGAACTTTGTTGGAATGTTTGCATTTCCACTGGAGGAATCGGGGTCTATATTAAGTTGTGTACTACTTTTTGAAGGTCCAGGTCCTTCGGGGCAAGGCCTGCATCACTGAACATCATTGATTGGTCAAATACCTCTGCATTTTACACAACTGGCATTTTAAAATCCTGCTGCACTGCTTTTGTGCTGCTTTTAATCTTCCCATGTACAATGCAATCATTGTGCGCCTGAGGGACTTTTACCTCAGGGAAGGTTACTGGACTTCAGTCCCTAGAGAAAAAAAATGACTAGGAACTTTGCATTGAAAATGCCCCTTAAATAGAAAAGGGATGGAGGGATATGACCTGTGACTGGTCGACAGGGGTGTTTCCTGTTCATTTCAGTGGAGAAGGACCATCCACCGGGCAACCATCAACACCACTTCATTGAAATACAGTGTCCCTTTCTTAATCTCCAAAGTAATGCCAGAGTGATGCATCACTATTGCAAATCTAATGCGCCACTCTGTGTTTTTTCAACCCCCTCTCTCCCTCTTCAACTCCGGACACACTGGCTTAATGTGTTTTGGTGAAAGTGATGATTAAAGTCACTCTGCACTAAATGGAGGAGGGATTGAAAGAGGGAGGGGGCATTGAGGAGAGCTGATAGGAGAGGAGAAATGCAAATATTCCCTCTGTGCCTCTTCCTCTCCATTTTGTGGATTTATGTAGCTTTCCACATAATGAAATAAGCAACGATCAGAGCCTGCTGTACATCCTGAGGAGCTCTCTGATTGGCCTGCACTGGGCTGTCT
This sequence comes from Helostoma temminkii, assembly GCA_900302695.1. Classification (NCBI taxonomy): domain Eukaryota; kingdom Metazoa; phylum Chordata; class Actinopteri; order Anabantiformes; family Helostomatidae; genus Helostoma; species Helostoma temminkii. Next base: position 35,574 of record OMLM01009357.1, read on the forward strand.
CAGCATGGCTCCTTCACCGGCTGACCCCAGAACAGCTTAGTGAGCAGCTGTGGTCATGCCAGCATGTTGATGGAGCTGCTGTCCTCAGACCCCAGACAACCTTGTCTAATTCACTAACACCTATGTTCGAGCCCACTATGTGCTTTTACTCCTGTGAATTGCACACTGATAAACAGCGTCAGCAGATTACTATTTGGTGCTATCTCCTCTTCCCAGGCTCCCTCCTATCGCGCCGCCCCATCCTGAGGTTACTCGGAGGGTAAACAAGAGTAATTAACCGCCAAACAAGATGGATGATTTATGCAAGTGTGTATATTCGCTCATCGGCACAAAGTCATAATTCTTCCCCCAGCAAGCACAAGGGTGATTTTTGAGAGGTGGTGCCCAGCACACCTGGCAAGCAGTGTGCTTACAGTGTCCTTCAAGTCCTTCAAGCATCCCCTTTACAAGCGTTCCCCACCCTGTCCCGGCCATAGCTTTCCTTTGCTGTCGTCTTTTCTTGTGCTCGTTCTGTGATTGTGCAGTTGTCTGTCCTGTTTCGAAGCAGCGTGGATAGAAGCTTTCGTGTGCATTTTGTTTCCTTCCTTCCCAAACGGGTAAATGAACAGAATGGGGTAATGACCAACCCTTGTCCTGGCAAGAGAGAATAGGAACAAGATAGAAGAAAGGCAGGTAGATAAAGCAAGGGTAACTAGAAGAGCAGGCAGGATCTGTGAGACTGAGGAGAGATTTTCCAGCTCGGTAACTTTTTGTACAATTGGCTGTTTCAATCAGGCCAAATGTCAAGTGCTACTCAGCCAGCCAGCAAGCTTTGACCAGAAAGCCACTTCTCCCTCCTGATCAAGGACAACGACAGGTATTTCCATACACTTTTCTTTAGCTTTGTTTTTTTCCTTTTCATAAGTTAAGATTGCCCAATCTTGTAATCCAGCTGTAATTTGTCCTCTGGCCTGTGTGTCAAGCTTCTTGTGTGTGAGTGCGTGTGTGTGTAGCACAGTGATGTACAAGAACTGATAAAGGGAATACTGTTAAGGACTAACTTGCCCTGGTATTGTATGCCTGGCTGAGTGCAGCATACATAATATATACAGTTTATATTTATTGGTTAGGGAGATGGCGCTGAGACCCTTCACTGCTTTATCTTCTTGATGACAAAGAGGCAGAATGCTATTTCAGTTTGACTACATTTCATTCTGTACATAATCTATATGAAGAAAATTGTATTATAATTTTTTTTTGCAAATATCAATTTCTTTTCTAAAATGATGTATCTGCTCATCTGGTGACCGTAAAATAAAAACAAATAAGAATAATATGTTTTTTGTCTTTTTGTGTTATTTACACATACACTCACATGCACACTGCTGTCAGATAAAAATGTAATATCTCCTGTTTATGACTTCTTAATGACCTATGAAAAGCAATTTATATTTAATCAGGGCACAAGTCATAGATTACGAACACACTTTAAAAACTTAAAATATGACACACTCTGTCCATAGACCCTCATTTTGGAGAAAAAACAGGAAGTGCATCCCTCTCAGATTTGCAATAGATCTTATGTGCACAGATGATAGAAATAGTGACACAAACAAAACAAAAACAGAAGGCAAATTAAGTGCAAACATACTGTTTATGTAACATATGGTCCAGAAAATGGATCTCATAATGATTGACACCTGTAAGTGCTCCAAACTAAACAAACATATACATCATTTGTTTCTACCCTCACATAAAATCCATAAAAGCTTTTGCTGAAAGAGCGCCCCTATGGAAGCAGGTGTCTTTTGAAACTGCAGCCCTTCAGCAATGAAAATGCAGCTGCCATCTCTTAATATGGCACAGAAATGGAAGCTGGTGTAACAGAATTTCTTTTTATCCAAAACTTATAAATGCTTAATTACAATTTTTAGGTTACACTAATAATATCTGACAATTGTTTCACACTGGACGTGAACTTTGGTCTCTTGTGGGAAAATGATCTGCTTTGTTGACCCAACTATCCACCACCACCTCCTCCACATATTTGTGCGTCTAAATACTATATAAAGATGTCATGTTCACTAACCTGATAGACATTGCCTAACGTTAATACATCTTTGTTTGCATGTTTGTTCTGCTTCTGGTACGTTCGTAATTTACAGGAGGCTGTTCTCACAACTACAGTAAGTGATAGCGATCAAAGTTGCTATCTCTTACTGTATGTGTATGTGGCTCTGAATAAATGTGTGTACAGGACATGTGAGCGAGGCTTGTGTGCTTATACAGTATGTGAGCTAAAACAGAATTATATGTGGGTGTGGCTGTGTACATGGGGAGCATGCGATTTGAAGTGCATCATCTGGGTTTGAGTGTATCTGGCTGCGTGCGTGTGTGTGTGTTTCTGAGATCATGTGTATGTGTGTTCAGATACTGTGTGTGTATCGTAGTGTGTATGATGTAGAGTTTTACACACCGGTATATCATACAATAGCTCAGTTTTGTGACTGGGTGTGTTTGTGCACGACTCCCTGCATGAGTTTGTGCATGTGTATGTGTGTGTGTCTGTGTTTGTGTGTCTAGTCTAGCGCCTGTGTGATAAGGCTCGTTAGCAACCCGATGCCGTGCCACAGCTGTGTCTGTCCCAGTGGAGGCTTCCTCACTGAGGGACTGACTGCATCTGCACCTCCATACTGCGCCACACACACACACGCGCACACAAACACAGGCACATGACTGTGTCCTGATCACCCCCTCACCTCTACTGTTGTATATGTGATGTGAGCCTGTAGAAAGAAAGTTAAAGCATTATATAGTTAGTTTAGCAGTAGCTCACCTGATAAGATGGCTGATCCCTGTACACCTGGGAAGATGGCGGCACCCAGTGCTACACAGACACACATACACACATACTGTCAGAAGCCAATAACAGCCCTCAATCATTCCTAGCTCATGCCATTTTATAAAATATGCTAGTTAGTTCATCTGGTATAGAGAGGAAGGTTATTGTGAGACAGAATGCATAATAAGGACAGGCTCCTGCTGCACTCCATGCAAATGTGAAGCCTGACGTGTCAGAGCCGTGATGGATCTGTTCTGACAGACACTGTGACAGCCCAGTGACAGCAACTTTAAAAACCTACACTCCTTCTCCCTCTCACTCGCTCCCTCCTCATATATATTTACAACCGGAGCATCTTAATGCACTTTTCCTCCCTAATCTCCCATGTTCCTATGCAGCTAGTTCAGAGACGTCCCCATATTTCACAGGATATGGAATTTTGTGATCTGACAAAGGTTGTAGGCTGATACGCGAGCTCTGCACGGGTGTGTGATATCTGCATAAACTGTTCGGTGCTGTATAATGCGCAGGGTCTGTCAGTAAATATTAGAGAGAGACACTGAAGTTCTTCACTCAAACTCAACACTTTGACTACTAATCAGCTTCTTCTGGAATTTCTATTCAGCAGTGTAGATTTATAAGTAAATAGCACATGACCTCATATTATAAAACTAGTGCACAATAAGCCGATGTTTAGCAAAACAGAGATTATATGTAAAACTGTATTAACCTGATGTTGTACTGTGTCTGCCTTTTCTTTGGCTGTTAAGATGTGAGATTAAAAAAAAAAAAGTTTTCATACATTTTCCCCCTGCGGTATTTTTTGCCCTCAGTGCTGTCTGCAGGTTTAGATGTATTGTTGATATATGTTGAGATGACTTACCAAGCCAAACCCAGGGTGTCAAAACTGTATTTAAGTAACATCAGCCCAGGTCACCTCCACCCTAATTCTAGTTTGTCAGCTGTCAGTCAGCACCAAGAATTCACTCCGGCTGGACAGAAGAACAGAAATATAAGTAAGTTTTCTTACGAGTCAAAATAAAGACTAGGTGAACATTCTTATCTTTCTAAAGGAAATGCATTCACTGACTACCAGGCGTATGCCTTGACCAACAAGAATTGTTGCTATGGTTACCTGCAATTAATGTACCTTGTGCACAAATGTACGGTTGGATAAGAATCAAATTATGCTTCAGTTGTTTGTTTAATCCACACATAATAAACAACTTAAGCTGGCCAATCAGAAATTAGTTTCTTTTATGACCATATTATGAAGGTCTCACTGAGTCTAAATTCAATAAAACGTTCAATTCTGAAATAGCATTTATTTAGTGACATTTTTTCTGTATTTGATGTTTGGCAACTTATCACAAAGGACAGAATACATTGAAACGATGGACGGCGGGCATACCGTACAGCCATGATCCAGTTTCAGTGGCACCGTGACCCCACGCGGCTTCCGGAGCCACTGGGGAAGGCTGATGGGACTTCCTGCTGGCACGTGTGCCACGTCGTGCTCACTGCTGTAGTTTGTTACAGCTGAGCCTCCCTAGGGATTCAGCTGATGGCGTACATCAAAGCTGTACCTAGCATAGTAGAACAGCGAGATGTGGGTGGAGGTCATCTCCGATGAATTCCGCCTCAAATATGGGACAAATGCCTTTAGCATGTTGTATGAATGCTCATTATCAATTCATGGAGCCATTGAACACTCTTTCTCTTCAAACTCTCTCTTTTTTCAAGTCTTTAAAGGCAGCTGAGCTTTTTTTTTTTTGTCTTTTTTGAGCACAGATTTCGACAATTCAAACTTCCGCTCAATGACAAGCTACGAGTCCCACGCTAGAAAAAGGTCCCATGTGTTTGAAGCATCTAGGCCGCTCCATCTTTTTGATCAGCAGCTCGACTGTGAATTCTGCAGATCAGAAAGTGGATCAGAGGCTCCCTGGGGACCGCCATTTACGCCTGCCACCAGCAGAGGATAGAGAACGTAATTAAGAGTTTGTTAAGAAGCCCAAATTCCTTCTCATTTCCACCCGCCTCCCTCCATCCGCTTCCCATCCCTCCTCCTCCTGCTCCCAGTAGCTCTGATCTTGCCACAGATTAAACCTCTCACTCCCCAAGAAGACAGAGCCACGGAGGGGAGCTGCATCTACAGCCACACACAGGCTGATTATCTTAAAGAGTAATTAGTGAGTGTGGCAATCCCAGAGACGGAGCGTTGTGTCGACATGATGGAGATGGATTATTCTGACTGGGGTGTACACAGGCCCTTCTGAGAGACACAAGAAAGAGGACTGCGTGTTTTGCATGTGTGTTAATTATTAGTGTCAGTCATTTTTTATCTGTCTTTATGCTGTTCATTACCATTACTGTTCATGTATGTGTATGTATCAGTGCCAATCACTCAGCGAGCAAATTCAAACCACTACAAGGCAACAATTATCCCGTCAACAATACGTGGCTTGGGTTTAGTACATACTGTGTGAGATTTGATGGTGAATGCTAATTGATCTCAAAGTTTATTGTTACTTCTGTGGGGAGGAGGGTGAAGACTTGAAAACAGATTTTTGTTTACATAGAAATGCGTCTGGGTCAGTCACTATGAGAATATATTTCATATTTTATTAATGTAACTGGTCCTATCCAGAGGAAAACAAAGATGAAGAGAATTAGCATAACATGCATGGAGTTAGAGTGGGCTTATCTTTTTTTAAAAAAAATCAGTTTTATCGTCAAGTTTCATTGTGCTCTTCCTCATCATCATTCTGTCTACACTCAGCTTCTTGATATTAAAAAATAAAGAATTCTGAAGGTGTTTAATTCCGAAGACAGGACACAAGTTAAGGACATGTGAGGAGGGCAATCTCAAACATCGTAACTGCTGTACTTATACACAAGGTCATAGCCAGGATAGAGCTATTTAATAATATATCATATGGATTAATCAACATTCACATTAGTATGCTGTAACATTAGCCATCAGCAGAGATTGAAATGCCCCTTACCCTCTGTGTCTATACCTTTTTCTGATTGGCCCTTGTTGATTTTAAGGTAGGTCCATTTAAAACATGTTTACACAAGGATACAATTGTTAAAAAAGAGTCAGCGAACTATGTGCAATTTTCTACTTTTCTTCAATAATGGTAGTGAAATGTGATCCAATCTTCTCAAATATCAACAAACACAATATTTCTAAGCTTATAAAACACAAACTGTCATAATCTTTCATGTCTTTATTGAAAACACCCATTAAACATATGGAGTGATGGTAAAAAAAAGTAAACAAAACAGCAGTTTTTGTCAGCATTAACCTCAAGGAGACACTTCCTGTAGCTGTGGATTAGATCTGCACAAATTCAGATTTCATTACAGATCTGCTTTTGTTTTATCGGTACAGAAATGTGTTGATGGTGAAGATCAGATTACATTTCATGGCCAATCTATGCAGAAAGCCAGGAAATAGTTCACTTACTTTATTTTGAAACTGTATGTGACTGGTAGAAATGTCTGCCTATCAAATAGAATGTTTTTCAACAAATTTGCATGTAAACTGCATGCGTGGTACAGCAAAGTGCAACATACAATGCAACTTTACACTGTTATATTAATATCTAGTAGAAAATCACTTCCTTTTTCACTTTTTTCACATTTAGCCAATGGCCCATTTTTGCAGTGGCCTGCTGGGAAATGTCCCTCTCTTCCTGATTGCCCACTCTGGCTCTGATCTTTGTATTGTTATGCTGTAAATATTTTGTGAGTGGTTTAAACCGAAATCCATCCCCATCTCTACGACTTTATGAACGTGGTGTATGTCTGGAGTCGGCTGTGCTGTTTGTAAGTACGAACCAAATAAAAAAAAAAAAAGTATTTAGTAGGTAGAGATTAAATTTCACTTACATCATTTCTACTCAGAGATTAGTTATGCCAATTCGCTGTCTCGTTCTGTACCTTTAAGCTGCCTTGAGAGCAACTGTCAGAGGCGTCTGTGACCTAAGAAGACCCGAGGAGGCATCTGGTGTTGGGGGAAGGAATGTGAATATGATGTTTTACTGTGAGACCTGCAACGCTGGAGGAGAAGCAACATTTACAATGTGATTTGAACTCAGTAATGTATAGCATTTTTTGGGCTGCACCAGCTTTTATTTTCCTGATGCTGGGTGAACTTGATTGCACCGTAGTGAGAGAGAAGACATTTTGGAACTCATTTTGGACCAAAATAACATTTGCAAGCGAACCTCCTTGGACCCGCTCTTATATTGCAGATGTAGTGCGGCTTTGCTGGGAGTTCTGCAGAAATGTCAGTACAGCTGTTTTGTGACACGAGTCAGGAAAGTTTTTTTTCCTCAGATTCCAATTTTTAGAGCTAAAATCCTGCAGCTGTCCCGTCATCATGATGAGTTTTGACCTCTGTCGGGTCTCTAAGGACATTTTTATGAAATACACCAATCCATTTGCCATGTGAAAAGCCACTGGAGAAAATACTCTTATAAACAAGCACATGGATCCAGTTCACAGACCTGCCCCTGCGAAAACCGGCAAACCTCAATGTAAACCAACAATGAACCTAATTCAGTCAGTAAAAAACTACCCAACCTGAGCTGTTTCTTTCTTTATTGATTCATTTAACAATCACTGCCTTAGTATAGTTTTTATCCATGATAGCAACATGCCTCCACGGAACTGTGATCCAGTCAGAAACATCTCAACAGCTCTGTGTCGGTTCACACAGCCTAGCTGCAGCAGGAGGCTCTGATGATTAATAAATACATAAACCGGTCACAGCACTGGTGTCATAGCTCTGAAACAGCTGAGCTGATTGCAGTGACGTATGACAAGTGAACAAATGATGAATCGGCTTGTTCGCAAAATCATATTGTTGTCTGGATGTTGCAGAACACAATGTGATACAACACTGTCATATGTTTGTGATAACTGAACTAAATGATGAAAAGATAGTTTGGTGAAGCAGCTTTTCACTATTTTCCCTTTTCACTGTTCCTCATGTTAATATTGTTGCATCTGTTAATTTATTTAGTCTTTCCATTATTTGATTAGATATTCATCAGCTTAGGTTAATAACACTTATTGGTTGTTTTCTTTGTTTCCAGGTGTTAGGGATCGAAATGGATCTGTTGTTTTGTATGTGTGAGGTTTTTTTTTGTTTGTGATGGTGGATTGGATCAGCTGCTCAATTAGGGAGAGTGGAGACAGGTTTGCATCATTATGTGTTCTCTGCAGTGGGAGTCTGGGTGCAGGTGAGTTGAAGGATGATGGGTAAAGCAGAGCTGCAGCAGCTGCAAATTCTGTTAAATTTTGTGTATAGGCACATGATGTTGTTAGCAGAGACTGAGAAATCACAGCTTGTGTATGGTTCACTGTTTGTCGGAACTTTTGAGTTTTGCCATTTGTTTTAGTTTACCTGCTTACCTGAACTGAACAGGTGGTAGGTTCCAGGTAGGTGTGGCTGACAAGATCAGGCAACAGCAGTAGAGGGCAGAGGCAAGATGCTCAAGTTTCTAACTTTTCTATCAGCATTAAAGCTGCCGTCTGTGCAACATTGACATCCCGTGATGTTGGGTGCACAGTAAATAAAATACTTATTTGTACTCAATCCCCAGTAACTAACAGTAACGATTTTTTATATATATACATATATATATACACTAACTTAACTAGACTCACATATATATGTGAGTCTAGTTAAGTTAGTTAAAATTAACTAACTTGCTGCTATATATAAATGAACTGACCAGACTTTGATATGAAACTACATGACATGCAAAAAAAATAATAAAAATTTAGACTGTCAGGGGTGAATTTTCATAACTTTCATTAAATAACTATCAATATAGTGAAAATGACGAGTAAACAAGTAAACAATACCTAATCAGATCTATCTATCAGCTGAGCGCCAGTCCTGAGGTTTTTCAGTCGCTGGAGAGCAACTGCAGCACCTGGCTCCAAAATCTGCAGCCGCTTTGATCTCACCATGTTATCGCTGCCTACGTATGCGTGACGTCAGAGCAACCTGGACAGAAAACTGTCATGAATGTGCTCAGATCACAGGTGGGCAAATCTGCCCAGTACCTGCTCATCTTGAACAAGCCCGTTAAGTCACGTGAGCCAAGAGGAAGAAACGCTGGCAGCTTGCAGTGAAGCTTTTAGCAGTTTTTGTTCTTTATGTTTTAGTTGAAATTTTTTGTGGATTTTTTGTGACAGAATGCAACTGATTTATGGTTCTTACTTTTTCAACCCCTCTTTTCTCCCCTGTGTCAGATGACAGTGTGAACGAGCAGTGTTTGCATTTCGAAACATGAACCTGCGATCTCTGGTAATATATCCTGCATCACATGCAGTATACTGAGTTCTAACTGACCACTCTGCGTGTGGTTGTTCTGTAGCAGCCTGGGGTCATGCATGCAATGTGATGAAGGTAAACACAATAGAAAGAGGTGCGTTATGTTGTATAAAGCTGCTCTGGGCACCAAATACTGCATGGAGACAATTGCTTTAACCATATTAAAACACTAATCTTCTAATCTGGCATTGAGGTTTTTTTATTTTAAATTAAATATTTACTCAAGGTAGTTTCACTGAGCGGTCACATCTATTTTCTAGATTTTACTTAGCCTGTTCAGGCGTTTAACCAGTTACTTCCAATCACAAAGTAGTTTTCTATTGCAGGTCAGAAAGTCACACCACAATAGATGACAATTTTTTGATTTTGGTTTTGGTGTGACACCTTGAAGTCATTCTAATTTAGTGTTTGTGTTAGTGTTTGTTCAGCGTTGTCAACACTACACGGAATTCAAAACAGTTTATCCCTGTGTTTGTGTAGGACACCACAGACCTGCCTTGCATGATCTTTAGTAGTATTTTTTCCAGAAATCCCACCTCTCCCAGACAGTCTCCTGTGAGAAGAGTCTCATGTGACCGCGAATGATTTACAGTATACTGGAAATAGGATATTTCTTCTCTTCTTGTTGTAACTGGACCTATCATTTTCCTTTGTGCATAGGTTTTACCTTGAGTAACAATATAGAGTTTTATCAAGCGCTCATGAGCTTGGGTTTCTATACGTGTGAGGCATTCAGGGACAGTAGGTGACTGGATGAAATTGTAGTCTTGTAGACTTCACATTGTTGCGACTGCACAGTTTCTGGAGGGACTGGTTCAGTCAGTCTGTGGAATCAATTCCCAAAATGTACTTATAGCACAGCATCATTTTATTTGTATAGAGTTATCATTTTAGCATATTGCCCTGATAATATGATGACTTTAAAAGTAAAAAATTCAACTGTATTTTGGTTCGAATGAATCGTCTTGGCCTCCTAACACTGGCCGAACTGCACGATTCTACTTCTAGCCACTCTCTGCTGCCCCTGGGACTTTTTTCTTGTTGACTCCATGTTGAGATGCCAAAACAAGCAGGGGAGAAAACAGATCAATGAAATGCCATATCAGATGATGGAAAAGCTGTGAGAGAGAAGTGTTAGTGGAGAGGAGCGAAGATCAAAGTGGGCAAATAAGTGACATCATTGCCTTCATCGCACCATGATTACAACTCCATTTCAGAAAACGTGTGAGGAAACCTACAGAATCAGACTGACTGAGAGAGGCGGGAGGACTGTTAGATTGGATGGCAGCTAGATTGCAACTATCACAGAGAAATCATCAACCCTAAAACGCTGTCTTTATTTGTAAGGGGGGGCAATTCCCTGTAATTCCCAAGGAGTTAGGAGCGCTATCCTATCATAGCCTTGTCACCCAGGTTTGGGTAGCTTCAAACACATGACGCCGACCTGAGCAATAGACATCTCATTACACCTCCATACTGTGCGCTGCTGACTGCCGTGGGTTGACCAGCTGCTCAGAGAGAGCTGAACACAGCTTCCTTCACTCAGATGGTTGATCTGCTGTGCATGCCTAGAGGCGGGTGCTTCCCTCCTTTCTCCACGTTAATTAATTTCCTGACACTTCACTCTCCATCATTCCCTGCAGTCACGTCTTCTGCTCCACATCCCATGGCTCTACTTTTATCAAATGGCCTGATGTTTGATATCAAAAGGTTGACCGTGGTGCCGAAGGGGGTGATACTGAACCCCTCATCCTCCATGGCCGGAGTTTGACCTGGTCTGGCATCAGCTGAGCTGTCATCCAGAGTACACCCTGAACTGACAGTGTCTCTCTGTGTCAACCCCGAACACTGGAGTCATTCTTTCTCTGCTGCACTGGCTCTGCAGCAGGCCAGACATATGGTTGACATGCTTAGCCTGGGGTTATGCCTGGGGGCTGGCGTCCCTTCTCTGTAGGCCTCCGCTCCCCGGAGAAGCAGGTGGTGCCAAATAACAGCTGCTGGATGCAGCAGGAATGCACCCTTAAGTGCTGCAGTGGTTTTCATCAGTGTGCCATGGAGCCCAGTTATACTCAATACACCTCACTGTTTGGATCACAGGTTTTCTATTATTAAACAAGTTGTTAATGAACATGTTTATCAGCATAGCAGTTTTGGTTAACTCTAAGCCCCAACCCCTAATCCATTCAAACGGATGTCCAACCAGTGTACCCGATATAGACATTGCCATCATGTCCGTGTCACTGTGTCACATATTTCCAGCTGGAATGCTTCATGTCCCTCATCCAGATAGCATAACGCTAAATCCCTAGATCTCTTACAAGCAGACAGTAAAGAATCAGCCATGGATAACATAACATTCATTTGGTCTAATACTTGATATGTGCTTAAGCACATGCAGCAGTTTTGTTAAACAACAATACTACAGCAGGCTAATGTTAAGTATCCCCACTGGCTACTTTTATTATTATTTATAATTAATAATATAATTATTTCATATTTATTATTATTTTTGAAAGGAGCACACATCTCATCCTTAGTGTGATTACTTTCACTGGAGGAAACAGGTCACTTTTATTTAATTTATTTTACATAAATACACATACAATAAATATAATGATAAACTAAAACATTTTACAATTCATTTTTGACCTTTTTTGCAGATCTTATTTTCATAAGTAAATTTAATTGAAATTATTAACTGGATTCAAGCTGGGGATGTTTTACGTGGTTATGTGGTTTACGCATTTACATGGCATGCAGTGTAACCCTTCAGCTACCAGGGTGCCCTGTAAATATCAACTTTAGGTTTTTGCACAACCTCCCCACATACAGCCATCTTAAATCTCAAAGATATTTTTTGTGTTTAGTTTTTTGTGTTTTCCCTTCAAAGGAACCGTCTTCACATGAGACAATGTTTTAACTTGATGTTCATAGCTTTGAGGTCCCCTCTGACAAACACAATGTAAGTTTATTTTGGTGGTGACTTGCTCTTCTGTAGCTGATTAGATATTCTGTCACTCTGCTGATGTTTGGATCCTAGTTGTACATAGCTGAGGACTCAGACCCAGTGACTGTACCATCAGGCAGGTCAGGGAGACAGAATAGGTACTGCCTTCCTACCTCTGATCTGCTCTGACAATGAGACAGGCACTTCTGTATTTAGTTGGTAGAGGCCAGCAGTTTCTAACTGCAGATGATTCAAGTGACCAAAGGTCTTTACATAACTTTCACACAGAACTTGGTAAATCGGGGTTATGGTTACAGTTTGTACTGTTTATCATTTCAGTTCATTATTTTTTAGTAAATGCTAAATGTTAGTGTTAGGGTGAAAGAGCTAACTTAACTGCTCAGCACCACACAGTACACAAATGTAGTTAACAACTAGCTGGAAAACATAGTGGAGCACTTAGCAGCTGAATATGTTTTCTGCAGAGGCAGGCGACAACTTAATGGGAAAAAAAGCTGGTTAAAGTTGAGATGAGCTTTTACAGTATAAAGCAGTGGTCCTAAATTAAAAGGGGTTTGTACCCGTTCATGTTCTTTCTCTCTCTCTTCACTTTCTACTCACAGGCAGATGGCTGCCCACCCTGATCCTGGTTCTGCTGGAGGTTTCATCCATTAAAGGGAGTTCTTGATCTTTACTATTGTCTAGCGCTGCTCAATGGGTATACATGTTAAAATCAACCTTGTTCAAGGCTCAAGCTATTTTAAATACAGTTTTACATGTCTTTTATATTGGTGGTCTATGTTGAAAATTAATTTTGTGCTGCACATATTTTTTTTTGTCAAATCGCAGAACAGCATGACTGTGGCAGCAAGACAGAGAGAACCACGTCTATCTCTGCCAGCTGTTATGCTAAGCTAAGATAATCCCATCATAGCTCCACCTTAATACTTACTAATACAAGAGTGGTATCAATCTTACCTATAGGTGAGATATCCGTAATATCTTCAGCTACAAACTGAATAGACGTCAAGATTGTTCACTAATTTTAATAAAGACTTGTACCAAATGAAAGTTGAGGACCACAGTCATCAATAACTTGTACCGTGTTAGGTAAACTCTGGACACAGTCTCTCTACAGTCAGTTTCCAAAGACATTTTAAAATGCCTTCCTATCAGGTCATAATCTCACATTCAGATATTAGTGTTTGTACTTTGAACTTACCCTCCTCTTGCACCAGGCATGATTCAAAACTTGTTAACTGAGTTTTGCCCTCAAGAAAAGAAAGCACTGAACAAAATGACTGCTTCCATGTGGCTTCCCTTGATAAATTAAAACATGCTTGAAGTTTTGCCACATAAAAAACAACCTGAGCAATATGTAGATATAACAAACCAGGAGCTTGTGCCCTGCTTCAGGCCAAACAAACAGACTTTATGCTTGCAAACACCTTGAGAGAGTGAGAGAGGGGCATTACCAGGCCACAGTGACCTGAAGCAAACCTCTCTCTCTCCACCTTTCTCTTTATCTCTCCTGGCCGCTCTGCAGCCACACTGCTACTAATTGAAAGTGCTGTGAAATATAGATGAACACAGGAAGCAAGCAGGCTGTTCCTTCCCCTTTCTCTCCTGCATCCTCCATCTCATCTCTCATCCCTCTTTATCCTTTTATCTCTTTATCTGCCTCTGCTCTTGAGGTCATATTGGTCTCTCTGTCACTCCTCTGCTCACTTTGTTTTTTACACTACACTACTGGACAAACCTAATGATTGGCATAAGAACTGTGATTCTTTTCTTCTACACAATCTGTACTTGTGTTGACGCTGTGGTTTCACAATGCGATCAGACAGGTGAATCAGTCAGTGTACCACATGTATCCACCGTTTAAAGACAAAGGATTTGCTTCTTTTTGATCCAGTGATTTGACAATGAACAATGGTATGAATGGTGAATAGTGATTTTATTTTGAAGACAGCAAGGATTGAAGCAGGATATCCACTGACTTTTGGGGAAAAGATGTTGGCAGATGATGCCATCAAGGCAACAGACTACAGCTGTCCCAACATACACCTCTAAGTCGATGATACCCTGGCATATGTGCGTTAAAAGCAGTTGGTGTCTCAACATCCAGACACACTCTCAGACCCACCTGGTCGAACTTCTGTTCAACTGACACACATACACTCACTCTTACTTGTTTAATTCTTTCTGCCTTATTTGGTCATTTCCTGTTCTCACTCTCTCCCCAGTCCACTCTGCTCACCCTATCAGCCTGATTACTCTCACCTGTTTCACTCTCTCTCCGGTCTGCTCCACTGACCTAATCAACCAATCCACCGACACCTGTTTGTGTCTCTTTATAAAGAGATTCCCATAGTTTGCTGCTAGTTTCAGCCAGCCTTCATTCCTGAAACTCAGTACTCACTTTGACTTGGCCAAAATTATAAGGATGCTGCCATCTTGTGAAGCCCACCATTTTGTCTGCTCTACCTCTCCTATTTAGATCATTTACCTGTTCACCTCCCTATACCTACCTGTCAGATTCTCCACTTCATAACAGTGAATTTCCCAGTTATCATACCACTCACTCACCTGTGATCCAGTCAAATATTAATTCCCTTCTGTAGCATCCATCACTTGGAAGTGAATTCAGTCCCAACCCGGAGAACTTGGTTGTGTTTCTGCACAAAATTGATGTATGGCTTCCTCATCAGAGTTTCTCATTACATTTATGACTACAGCTGCATTTCCTCCTTTTTCCCATGCACTGTGGCCTGAGGGTCAATTTTGGAATAATGCAAAATAGTGTTACCTGGATATAAAAAATATATAATAAAAAATATATAATATTAAATAAAGTTTTCAGTCTCATTTTATTCTGTTCCAACTCTTTTAAAATTGTTGCACCATAAAACCCTAAATGTGCTCATATTTACTAAATACAATGAAGTTGGTCAGTGAAAATGCTAAAATTGTTATTTGTACTTTTGTCGGAAACAAACTGCTTGATTAGAGTTTAGATGCGTTTTGCATTTTAATATGGTAAAAGCATATAGAATAACATTCATATTCATGTACTTACCAAACAAGAACCAAAAGAATTCAATATCTGAAGCTGTCCCTTAAGTTGTATAACACCAAACAAGCAAAACAGTCAAAGATTTAGAGCAGCTTGTACTGTATGTAGTGCGACAATGTGTCTACACAGATTATTTCATTAATCTACCTGTCCACACAGGACACAACAGCTTGTGATCCAAAGTGCATTTATCATGCTTCAAGTGTATTTTCCTGTATTTTATGCACAGAACTACAGTTATGTGCTGGTCTGAGCACTTCCCACGACTCACACACACACTGTGAATGAACACATCCTGTTTAGATAGGATGTCTGCACAGGACACACACACAGCAAGTACCGGAGCTGCTGCTCCGCTAATGTCTGTGTCACACTGTGCTTTCTGTGCAGACGTGGCATGAGATGTAAAATTCGTGGCTTAACAGTCCACAAAGCACTTGTGTTATGACCCTGAGTCATAATTATTATTGTTGTCACAATTCTTGTTCTTTTTGACTAAATTTGTCAAATTGTAGTGCCACAGCCATTTCGTCTGCAAGTTTAGCACATGATTGTCAGGCCACTTTTAAATTTACAGTTGTGTCCTCCATTATTTTGTGTGGCCAGGACTAAAATGAGTTGTAGTGAAGTTCTGTCATCCTGTCATACCTGCCAAGTATCTGGCAAAACAAATTAGTAGATCCATGCAGCTCCAGTGAGGCTGATCCCTATTTTGGGGGGATCCTTTTGAACACTGTCATTGTTGACTGTGTTGGTCCATTTGTTTTGCCAGAGACTTGATCTATTACCAAAACAAAATCCGGCAAGCAGTACTGTCATGGTTTCAGCCTGGCTTCCTGCCTTGCCCATATATGGTTTTATTGGTCTCTGTCTGTGCCTCTCACACTCCCTGGTCTTTCACTCTGCTACTTAACTTTCATGAGTTTCACCTGTTACTCTCCCTTTATAAGCAGGTCTGTCTGCTCTTCCCCTGCCACATGGTCCTTTTCCTGCACTGCCCTGCACCTGATTGTGAGCCTGCTTGACCCCAGTCGGTACTGTAACTCTGTTGGATCTGATTACCTGGCCTTTTACCTGGTTATCGGAACCTGTTTTTGGATTGTGGTCTTTGGAACTGTTTAACTCTGTGACAAACTGGCATTGACCTCAGACCATACTCTCACCTTGCCTTGCTCTGACAAATACCAACTTTCTACACTGGGCTCTGATCTTACCCTGCTCTTTGTTAACTTGCTTTTGAATCCCCACTCTGGGTTTATTCAAGATCATTACTCTGCATTATCCTGCCAAGGACCTCAAGGACAATGCCATCTCGCGCTTGGATCTGCACTTCCTGCTCCAGCACTGAACCACACCACCATTCTCCTGCAATTACTTACCTGCCCAGTTCCGTACTCTGACAGCAGTGGGTAAAAATCATTATCATAGTTGAGATACTCACCTGCCACTAGTCAACATATTAATAACTATGATCTTGGCTAACCTGGAAGTGCATCTAGTCCAATACTTTGCTTCAGTTCCTGCTTCCTAGAGTAAGAGTTGTGATGTTTGAGTTAGGGTAAGGCACTGTTGCCCTGTGATTGGCCCATTTGAATTAATGGCTGCCAAGCGTATTGGACATAATGGAGAGAGTGTTCTGTGTTTTCAGGATATGTTGATGAAAATATTCTCAACCTTGACCCTCAAGGAACCCTGTCCTGCCGTGTCCCTGCACATACAGCTCCTGATTGGCTAAACACACCTGATTCAGGTAATCAGCAGTGGGTAGGATAGGTATAGTTGGGAAAACAAGCAGGACGGGGTGCCTTGAGGATCAGTGTTGAGAACCACTGATATATACTAAGATTCTGATAAACACCATAAGAGTACGAAGCAGTTTATTTTCTCCTGTGTTTCCTCCTCATGTTTTGAGGGGAGTTTAGGTTGGATAACCCATTTTTTTATTTTGGTTAGACAAGTTAAGGGTTTCTATTTTATTTATTTTGTTGTTGTTGTTGTTTTGGGCAATGCCCATCTCCAAAGCCAAATAAATGCTACCTTTGACTTTAGAATCAACTGTGTTGCTGGCATTACTTGGGAGTTAAAAGAACCGGGAATCTACATTATGCCTAGAATACGTCTGGACCATAACACTTGCTATTGCTCCCACTGGGTTTGGGTGGATGGGTAGTAAGACACAGTTCAGAGACATTTTATGGAACAATTGAGAAATTACAAGTTTAGTTTGGTGCTCCCAGAGAGTCACACTTCAAACAGTGGGTCACCAAGCCTCTAGAACGGGGTTACGCCCTAGAGACCACCTGTGGTTGTAAGGGGAGCTGTGATTGATTATACCGTACACACACATATGCCATGTTGACTGCCAACCTCTGGTTCATACACGGCATAGAACTCAAGGTTACTAGGCCTGCAGGGGCTCACTCAGCTCCAAGAAAATGTCTCTGAGCGTCAGCACTTTCGCTTTATGACTGCCTCATGCAGACACACACTTACACACCCATACACCCACAGAGCCTGCTAGTTGCTGCTGCATGATCATTTGATATGGTTATCTGTATACGCTAATGTTCTGTGTCTGTGGCTGTGTGAGGAAAAGACAAAAAAAAGCTTGTTTGTGTGTTCGTGCACTAGTGTTTTGAGTTGATCCCACTGAAAGTCACCTCTGATGGCCATTATACACCCACACGTTAAAATATCCCTCAATTTCTCTTACCCCCTACCAGCTCACTCCCCCACAAAACGCACTAAACAGACATGGTTTGTTGCTATGTTTCTCTGATTTGCTGCAGATTTACAACAGTACCACGGCCATATTAATAAGGTGCTATATGCTTTAAGAAGTAGCTGGTGGATATTAATCACAGCAGTAGATCTGTGATGCCCTAGTCAGGAATGAGTTCAGACTTTGAGGTTTGGTAATCAAAAGTAGTTGTGACCACCAATCAGCTCCTTCCAACACATGTTCTCTGGGGACTAAAAACCAAGGTGTAGTGTAGCGCTTTATTTGTGAGCAAATTTATGTATGTGCATGTTTTCTTGCTTTTGAGCATTACATATGAGTGTGTAACCATAGCTGTGATTTGAGTGAGTGTGTATGCGTGCAATTACGCAGGGAGTCTGCTTCTGCCTTTATTTGTATGTATGCGACTTCTATGAGCCTGTAAATCACCTCTGCCTTTGTCGTGCCAATGTCTACCCCTCATTCTGTGCTCTGTGATAGATCCTGACAAGCTGCTGTCTGAATTATTGATTCTCTGATCTGAAAGTTTGATGCTTAGCCTGAGGGCTGGATTAACCTGCCGACAGGCGCCGACGTCTCTCCTCCCCTCCCCTCAGAGGTAACCACAGAACAGGCACACAACACACATACATATTCATGCACACGTATGTACACCTGCACAGAAGACAACCTTTGTCGTGGTGGACCCTTCTCTTAAATAGTAAGACAGACCTGGAGATGATATGCACTCTGCAAGCTAATTTTCACTCTCTCACACTCTTCATTTGTCCTCTTCGTCATAATGAATGGTTCTGGGTTGTTTGGTCACATAGTGGGGAAGGGAGGTATTCAAAATATCACTGGAGACAAAAACTCTCATTATGAATCACAGTCTTCTAGTGGTTGCAACTCCCTGTTCAATAGAAATATTGTCATCTAATGAGGAATTTATTTTAAATAAGAATAAAATACTTTGTCGTACAAAGTCATCTTTGTTCAAACTTAAAGCTGCACTACTCTGACTTGAAGTCATACTCCCCAAAGAATGATCACCAAAGGTCTTGAGGTTAGGTTTCTGGTGTCCTTCAGCTCGTTTGGTTTTAGTCCCAAGGCTTTACTGTTTTTTATTAAACTCTACACTACCATAAACCTTGTTTCCAGCAGCTTAAAAAAACATTATCATAAACCCATGTTACATAGTGACTAACCACTGAACAGAGTGAAGCATTTAAACTACAGAGACTGAATACATGTCTGACATGGCATAGCGTGATGCCAGTGTCGTGCTTACACTTTAATTTCACCGTGGTCGTGGTAGCCAGATATTAAACTGCTATTGCTTTAAAGTAATTGTTTTAAAGGAGCTTCAAAGAAATAGCCTCAAGGCGAGAACACAAAATAGTACTGGGACAGTTTCTTGACAAGACAGTTTTTCTTGCAAAATCCATTCTTTTTGCATTAAAAAACTGGTACAAACTCTTCCCAAAATGACTATGAAGATAAATCTGCACATGCTCTGCATCTAACATCTCTTCAATAGACAGATGGTTTTCACTGTGGGGACAGAGATTTTACCTTTGCAATTCCCAGTTAACACAATCCTAATAGCATCTAATGAACCTCAGTAAAATTACAGCACCTATTACATTCAGCTAATGCTAAATGTTTTTCTAAGTCAAATATTAAAATGTAAGCAGTTTGCAAGCACATGAACAAATAACCACTGGCATTGTTTCCTCTGGCAAGAGCAGTCTCAAAGCTTTGTGCATGCATGAAAACAGCAGTGTGCCACAACAGTGTTTGAATAAAACCTTGCGGGCCTTGTTCCCTGTTACACATGGATTTAAGTCATTGTGAAAATGTTCACACATGCCAAATGTGTTTGTCTCCTTTACAATTATCCATAAATGGCATCAGGAAGTATGTTATTCCACTCTGTCTGTATGTGAAAGTCTTTAATTCTAATTAAATTAATTAAAGTCTTTAATCTTTTGTGTTGGCTACGATATAGTTACTGTTTGTTGAATACCAGATATTGCAGGTCAACATCATGACCACTTTGCACGAGTGCATGATTTCTAGGAATACTGGACTGGATCCATCAACCAAAACAACCATATATGTAGTTTGCCCTCTGTCCCATATGACACTTGAAATAACACCCTATGGCAGTAAGCATTTGTTGAAATTGTATCCCTAACATGGGCTCATGCAAGATCTTTGTCACTACATTTATAACATGCATGGTTATGTTGAGGCACAAAAACAACTCGGTTAGGCTCGGTAAAAGATTGTGCTTTGGTTTCAAATATAAACTTTCATTGTCATTTCATAATAATAAACCTGTGGCGTGATCATAGATTGACATTAGAATTGAAAGTCTGTGTTCTGTGGGAGACTTTGTGTTTTCTGATGTCAAGTCTGTTGGCTGTGAAAGAATGAACATGAACCTGTAATAAATTTTGACTGGTTGTGGCTCAGTGTTTGTGTGAATAAGAAGGCAAAAATGTATCTAGTATAAACACAGCTTTTGGATCAACAGTAGATAATGAAACTTCAGCTAATGTCAAGCATAGCGCACAAGACTATGACTAAGAACGCTGAAGCTGTCTGTCACTAGTTCCACTCACTTTCACTGTGTGACAAATTGTGAATTATGTTCCTTTACAGCATAAAGGATTATTGCTTTATGGCACAAAAAATAAGTGGATGCAGTGCTTCCACTACAAATGTAGCTTAAGATAACTACGGTTTTTCCATTGCTACATATGATGGTGATTAAGAGTAGGACAGGGTCAGGAAGCAACATGAGCAACAACTGACGGTAAGAGATGGAGCCTTGTGTCAAGGTCTTACATATTTACAGCACCTAAACCAACACGTCACTTCATCATCTGTATTCCTACTTGACTTGAATTGTTGACAGGCTTAAATTAATACATGTCCTTCAAAATGTTTTGGATGTGCCACTCTCCTGCTGTGACTGAAGAGAGGACTCTTGTTCAGTAACTACATGACAAATTGACAAATTGTCCATTTCTACTGATGTTACGGCTGAGTGATCGGTTACAAATGAAGTGTTTCGTTATGAACATGTTCCCTGTTTGGAAACAGTCCTAAAAAAGCATTCTTGAGTGATCCGATGACAGATGAAGGTATGCTGCGGATTTAGCAGTAAAGTAATTACAGACTTGTTAGGAAGTGGCGTAAACTACTGGCCTACATCCAGTAGTGCTGCTGTCTGTATTGTTAAAATGCAAGCGGCCTTATTTATCAGTCTTTTCCTACTTCAGTCCTGAACCTCTCCCTCTCCCCCTCTGTCTCCTCCTGTGTGCTGTTTCTCTTTCCTTATCTGTCACATTGCTGAGGTGAGTCCTCTGTCTCCTGATTTATTCATGATACGACTTTTAATATCATTCACTATGACACTGGAGTCTGCATCTCAAATTAAAATCCTTCAGGCAAAGTGTGTGCCGGGTCTATGCACAGTGTGTGTGTGTGTGTGTGTGTGTGTGTGTGTGTGTGTGTTTCAGATGGAAAAAAGAGACTAAATCTACTGTATCTCCATCGGTTTTAACAGCACAGTGACAGCATATGCTTAAATAATCCATTATCTGATTACATGAGGGTGTTGCATGCTTATGCAAACGTCGTACACTATGTTTTTACAGTAATTTCGCAGAATTGTGTTTTTATATTATATTATAAATAGACTTATACTATACAAAGTTTGTCTTTATGCGTCTCTCTATGGTAATGTGGCATCTCAACAATTAGCTGGGTATAATTGAGCAGGGTACATGATTGTCACTGGCAATTGCTGTGATGGAAAGTCACGCCATTCAAGAGCGTGTGGGCGTTAACTACGAGCATGGCTCCATGTGTGTCTCGGCGTTTTAATGGGCGCTATAAGCTTTGATGGAACATTACCAGTTTGTTCATGAGCGTATGTCAACATATGTGGGTGGAAAGGTACGTTTCTGAAGAGCTTTCTCTGTTGAAACATGTGGGCGAGATTTTGTATGTGTTTATCAGTAGATTGAATTTGTCAGGAGCATTTGAAAGCGACAAAGGAGGGGAAAGCCAAGCGAAGACTTAAAGACACCAGTGTTTCACACCTCGTTTGTGCTTTCTATCCATTTTGCCTCCTATATATTTGTCTTTTCTCGATTACAACACGATCGCACTTTGTACCTGCTGATTGCAATCTGCTTGCTGTCACCTCACACCTGAACCCATAACTTCCCAGTGATGTGAACAGCGCTTTCTGTTTGTGTTTCCTGTTTAGAGTTGCACAAACAACTATGAAGCTTGAAAATCCAATTTTAAGCTTAAGTCTGTTAAAAATGACAACAAAGTTCATTACATTTCCATTAATCCTACAAATACATCCCTCCATACTCATAGAGGCCCCCTCTTGAGCCCCTATCTCTGAGAAACTACCTGTACACCCCTGGTTTATGTAGTGGTTAACCATTTGAAATGCACAGATAAACTGTAGATAAAGGGTTAAAATAATCAACACAAACAGTATACAACTCAGTATTGGCTAGTATAAGTTTAAAATAAACAAACAGTACGGTTAAACGGTTAAAACGGTTTGGTTAAAGAAATAACAATAGTTGCTTGTTGTAAATTCTTATATAAAAGCCAAATAAACACTGTTCAGTCTGATCAAATACAAAGTACACACACAGGGAAGTTAAATGACCTGTAACCTGCTGCAAGGCTTTTAATGTGAAATGTGGAGGAAGTGATGGTTTAATTCACGGTAGTTTAACACAGTTAGAGCAGGATTCTAATAGAATTTGCGCTTTAGTGCTGTGAAAATGCAAACACAGAGGAAGTTTAACTCTTGCTGTACGTCCTCCATCTTTGTTTTTAGAGACTGTGACACAGGAACCAGACAAATATAGTCATGTGATTTGAAAGGAACTCTGGAAAGAATACAGGGGACTTACGTGTTCTGTGTCTACTTGCTTTTCGGGCAGAAAGTTATAGTGTGTTACCACCTGGCCCTTCCTCTTACACATAATGCTGCTCTCCTCTGCCGTAACACACACCCCAAGGACAGCAGCAAGGGACGACAAAGGATGAAGATGAAGAGCAGGGTGGGTGCCTGTTGTAGCTCAGACTGAGGGCATGGCTCAGCAGTGTCCCCTCGATGCTGGCTGGGTTTTGATGTTCAGAACTCGGAGTGGGCTTGGTTTTTAATGTTATGCAACTTTGAAGATGGAGTGTTTGAAGTTATGCATGAGCTGGACTCATTTCCAGCTTCTTCTTCTGATTTGTTTTTGTTTTTTCTAACGTCTCTTTCTTCCCTTAGAGCTTTTTTTTTCTGTGAGAGGCACAAGTTAGGTGTTTGAAGTGAAAGAGTGTTTCAAGAGTATCTACTGAGTCACCCATTGTGGAAGTAGTCTTTGCTAGGCTTGTGCCTTAATTGTCTCTGTTCAGTGATTGTTACTGTTATGGTTTCTTATTTAGTCTTTCCTAAATCATCTATATTCTTTCTACATGCTTAACTCTCTCTTTGGCCTCTATGTTTATATAAGAGTCTATATGGAAGAACCAGTGAGAGCTTTTGTTCTTTTAATTAACGTCACTAGAGGTTTGGAGGTTAAAAATTGCTTATGTTTAAGTGGCTTACATCAAGTTGGTATGTCTCTTATAGTAAAGTCCCACTGCCCAATTCAAGGCACAGGGGCTTTGCTACTACAGCCATTCTTCATCTACTATGACTGGCATGTTATTATGGCAAATGTTAGCTATGTATTGTATGTATTGAACTGTAAACTACTGACGCCTTCACATGTAGAAGTAACTACCACAACCTACAAACTAATGATAGTGTGGTATCTTGATTTATGCTTGTGCATTGTCTATGCAGAGACTACCCTATAGGCTGTGCAAGTAGTCTTTAGCATTGTGAGCATTTATACTTTTTACACTGGTGGGCTGTGCCGCTCTGCAATAACACCACCAAACCACTAGTTAGAGTTTCTATGGGACCATCAGTGCCAGCGCGTTCGTATACTGTAGGTAAACTAGGCACTAATGTGGGCCTGCTCACACCACGAGCCTGAAGTATAGCCAAGCCCGATCCTTGTACTGTGTTAATCTTCTTTGCCAGTTTGTTGGTACATCAGTGTTCTACAGAGTTGGAGCTTAGAGATGCGAAGCAGAAGTTACTTTTGCTGAAATGAAACGAGAGATATCGGAGCACATGGTCTGTAGGATCACTGCAAGGCTACTGGGTGGACCAATCAATCTGTTGTTACTCTCTGCGTTGCCGCAATGTGTAGTTCTGTTTACAGTACACTGTGCCTATGTTGTATCCATTGGCTTGGTGGATTTGACACAGAAGCATCAATAAATATGAGCAGAGGATTAGCTGGTTTCAATTTTTACCTACATTATTGATTCTTGTGGTAGATTTACTATCATCAATACGTGTGGTCATTTGAAGACGTCTAGTGGACGTACTAAACAAATTTTGCATAAGGAGGAGGTTGGTGTGGAAGGTAGGAGACAACATCCATCCAGCTATCCAGCTAATTTTTATAAATATATATTATATATATATATATATTACACTG
>OMLM01009358.1:0-22139 GCA_900302695.1 Helostoma temminkii
GTTGTATTTTTAGACCTAGTGACGCAACTAGATAGACGCTCAACAAACAAGAGGATATTGTGTCCCAAGTGGCTGCCGTGCAAACTGTTGAGCACCCTGATCGCAGTTATTCTGTGTGCGTGTGTGTCTGTGTCCTAAAACAAAGCAGGAAGGAAGACAGAAAGATGGAGTGTAATGGAGATGTTACATTAGCAGTTTAAAGAAATCATCAAACATGTCTCCAGCACAATCCCAGCCTGCACAAACGTTTTATTTAATGCTTTAAACATTATGTTTCCTGATGAGTCCTGCTGGGAAAATTCTCCACACAGGAAATGATGCGTTTTCATTTCCTATGACAGCAATATCCAGAATAAGCAGGTAAATTACTGTTCACTCTGTAAACATAAGCGCTAGAGATGAGATGTTACAATACAAAGGATCTTCACAATTATTAGTTAGTCAAATTTTGATAGAAGTAAAAAAAAATGATTATGTGCCTTTAAAAAAAACAAAAAAAGTTCTTTGAGTGTTTCCGCTGTGATTAAAATATACAAATAGAGGTCAGATTTTCTGTCTTTGTTTGACCATAGTGCTCGAGCAATTAATCATCTAACTGTAAATAAATGTCAAACTGTATGGTTAGCTTGTTTTTGTTAAGATTACATTGTAATAACTGTCTGCCAAAAAGTTTGAAGTGGGATTTTAGCATAATCAACAGGCTGATGTGAACTTCACAGCACTATTAGTGGACTTCCTTTGTTTTTTTAATGTATTTTCCTGCATTCTTGCCATGACTTATTTGCACAGCATAACTGTAAATTCAACCGTTTTGACAGAAACTCAAACCCGCGTATGCTTCACCTTAAGTAAGTGTCTCTCAGCGAGATCCTATTACCAGCTGAAGAAAGGGCGTGTGCAGCCTGAGAGCAAAGTACAAGGGTAGACATTGACAGCTGGTGACCGAACACAGGAGAGAAGACACAGTGTTTACAGGCCTCTGGTGAAGAATAAACAGATCTGACATTCGCTCATCACTGATGTCACAGCAGCAGATTCATTTGGGCCCAGAAATGCTTCACAGTTGGATCTGTGTGAATCTACAGAAGGATCCAGTGACTATTCCCTGTGGACACAACTACTGCGTATTCTGTGTTGAAGGCTTATGTGAGGAAGAAGAGGGAAAAAAATGAACAACTGCCTTCAGTGTTGGCAGAACTTCACACACACACATTTCATGAAAAAGCTGATGAAGAGTGGACTGGAATTCAAACCTATCCTGGACCTGAGGATGTGGTCTGTGATGTCTGACGGTCCTGTGTGGACTTCCTACTGTGAGCAACACCTCACCAAAACACAAGCTTGTCAGTCTTACCAAGACGCTTCAGAGGAACTAAAACTGTAGTCACACACAGTTATTTAAAAGTTTTCCTGCCATATTCAGAGTGGATTCTCTCTGATTATTAAAATAATGTATTACTTACTTGAAGCTGAGATTCGAACTGCACAATACTATAAATACAAAAAAGCACAGTTGAAACTGCGGCTCCTAACACCCAGGGCTGCGGATGCACTTTTCTATTTACAAAATCCAACAGTTTGTGTGGCCTGAATCAGATGGAGATTATTATATTAAATTACATTTACACAGATTTTCTCAACTTTGTGCTGTACATTCAAGATTCAATAAACTTTATAATCCCAGAGGGAAATTGTTTTGCCTGTTGCAGCTGCTGTCTGATCAAAAGAAAGGAAAGAAAAGAACCACTCCCATACTGCTGCTACAGCTGATGTTTTTGTGGTTCTATATTAAATCACTACAATGACTTGAGCCCTACCTTGGATGAGCATCTGTCCTCCCTGGATGTAGAACTGCTGTGGCGAGTTTCCAGGCTGAGCTGCACACTGCAGGATGGTGGCTCCAGGCTGTGGGGTAGGAGAGCTGGCCACTGTGAGGGTCTGAGCTCCCTGAAGAGTTTCCACTCCGGGGCTCGTCAGCTGGATAGCTCGCCCCTGAGCGATCGCAACTGTGTGCAGTCAAAGTGCGGTGAACACAGTTGGCACATGAGTGCACAAATTGTTTTTGCTCAAATTTATACTCCTACTCATTTAATAGCAACAGATGCTGAGACTTCCAACAAAACATCAGTAGTTTACTTGTTTTAGGTTATTTTTATACTCTTCGGCTACATTCAGACTGAAGGGCTTAATGCTCAACTCAATTATTGTTGAAACGTGACATTTATAAGAAGGGACCAAAAATTAACTTCAAATTCAACTCATGAGTACTGACTGTATTGTCCTGAGCTGGTCTGGTAGATTGAGGTTGGCGCTGATGCTAACGCTGAGCTTGAGACCGGCACCTCTTCCTCTGTCTTTTCTTCGTCGATCTTAGGAACTGCTGGTGAATCTGACGAAAGCTCATTGAGGATTTTTCTGAGGGAGAGGAGAGGAGAGTTCCGTTAACTAATCCACACTGACTGACAAATTTGTTCACAGCTCAACTGACGTGTTGAAGACAGACCAAAAGTCTTCTTCAGCTCTGACTGGTGGGGAGTCCTTGGCATTTAAGCACGACTTCACCAGTTTTCAACTCGCTTCCTAAGGTTCTAGTTCGACTTCACTTATCTTCCCTGTTTCAGCTCAGATTACAGAGGCTGTAGCTTTGGTCAACCTTCTCTTCCAAGACCTCATCAGCAGAGATATATTAAAGTAGGGAGGATGAAGTGAAGTCTAGTTCCATTCACACACATGCACTCCCTGAACTAGAAACAGACAACAAGTTGAAAATCAGTGAAGTCGCCCTTTAATGCCTTTAAAAGTTGAGCTTGCACACGGCTCGGTTGTATTGGCCATGGTGTATAATTAGCATCACATGAGCTAAGGTGTAGCCATTTATGAAGCCATCTAGAAGCGAAACAGCTTCCAGATGAAACCTCGACCATCCAACAGCAAATACGATGATTCCACACAGACAGTTAAACATTATCAGGCTTTACACTCTCACTCTTTAACTCTTTAACTGCTGACGCCTTCTCACCGATACGATGGGCGGCGAGAAAGAATCTCCCGTCTCTTATGAGCTGGCTCGTCATCCTCCAGCTCTGCCACAGTAGAAACCTGTAGAAAAGGAGCTTTTGTGAGTGACCTGGGATGTTTACACTTTATGAAAAAGAAACACGACGTCAGAGAAGGAGTTTGAGCATTACAGGTTTCAACAGAGTCTACGCAGTAGGAAAGTATTTGTGAATGCAACAATGAACGCCCTCAGTTCTCCACACATAATCATCCTGTTGGAACACACACAAACATCCATTTGGCCTGTTTATATGTCAACAATAAATAAGCGTTTATGAATCGATTACGCTGCTTCACAGGCAGTCAGGTTAAACACAGGTGTGTCCACATCCATTCACTGATGATACAATAGAAGCTTTGAAGGCAGCACTTTACATGCCTGCAAATGTTTTTGGTTTTGAACTTTCTCTGTGTTTCAGCTGGCTCCTGTTCAATAAGCAGGCTCTGTCAGAAGTATGAGTAGGATACCACAAACTTGTTACTGATGAAACTCACTGATGTGAAGTACACCACTACTTACGGTAGTTCACAAAAACCGCTTTGTGGTGCACATGTTCTCTGCTGCACTGTGCACTTCAGATTTGATCTCTTTCCTGACCCATTTCCTCGTAGAGACACTTGTCATGAAACGATAAAGTCACCTCTGCCTTGCAAATCGAGCTGCACATGTAACAAAATGCAACCGAAAAACACGGAAACTGATAAAATGCAAATATTTAGTATTATTTCATTTCCTTTACACAAACTGTTTTGTTCCACTGCTGAAAATACAAACGAATCCGTGCCTCTACAGTCCGGTTGTGTCTACAGTTTGTGGACTTGTTTTCTTGTCCAGACACAACAACAACAACAACATCATCTCCTCACTGGGAAGGTTAGACTGATGAGCTTAAAGCTGGGCTCTTTCTGCTCCATCAATCCTATTAACAGATGAACTGCACTGCTAGTAGCTGCTACACACGATGCCTAAAACCTCATTCACTAACAGACTAGCTCACATAAAATATTCTACAGGCTTGAATTTCACTCACTAAAACCAGGACTTGATGCTTCACTTGCTTGAGCTCTAACAGACTATGTTTGACTTGAGACCAGAGGCTTGGAGTTGGACATTTCTTGCGCGACTTTAGCTCTGACAAGTCTGACCTGTAATGAATTCTATGAGAAATGACCTGAGACTTGAAGTTTGCTCTACAGTATTTATTTTGCAAATCAACCTGTAATAAGCTTAGAAATAATTGTATAAATAGAGTTCAAATCTAAGACAAGTGCGTCCCCTTACCTGGACAGTCTGGACTTGTGGTGACTGTATAACAGAGGTCTGAGGCGCCTGGATGACTCCTTGGACCTGCACCGTCTGGCCGTCAGACAGCTGCACAACAGTCACACCAGGGGACTCTACCTGCCAACATGAATCAAGAAAATAATGCCAAAATCTACAGATGTACAACTTCATCTGAGCATCCAAGTGTCCAGCTGTGCCTCCTCTGTCACTTTAAACCATAAACAAATTGCGTGTGTGTGTGTGTGTGTGTGTGTGTGTGTGTGTGTGTGTGTGTGTGTGTACCTGAGCACTGGCTGCAGGAGATGCCCCGGCGTCACTGTGGTTCTCCTCTCCATCCGTCACCGACTCGTTCAGACTGCTGTCCAGCTGAGATGACACAGAGGTATCCATGGCCACTCACCTACACAGACAGATCAACAAAGAGATTACTGATGATGCCGTCCTCATATTTTCTTCAGTCTCCAGCACCAAAACAAGTATATGGCTTCAGCCTGTGATGGGAAAGTAGTTCCTGACCTCACAAGTTACTGTGAAAATATTTATTCTCATCTGTCTTAATGAAAAGTTCTGTAGCAACATGCGTGTTTAAACGCCAAGAACAAAAAAGTGGAGCATGTGTTTAAAGCTGATCCTGATAAACAGTCATTTCTTAAGCCTTCTTAGGTAATTTATGTCAGTTTAAACATCCAGGCTTCATTCTTCATTCATTTGTGCTGTAAACTCCAGTTTGAGTCAGAACTTTCCCTGCAGCTTGTTCTCGTGCTCCTTATGTGAGGCAGCTACTGGGTGAAGCTGGGAGACTCAACCATTGGCCTGTTTAGCAACTTTAGGACAGACTGTTACAATTCAAATCCAATTTTAGTGAAAATGTGAAAAATATGTAGAGATTTGGGCGATAGATGTGACTAGTTCACAAAAATCTGACTGACGTCGACAGTGTGACAGCACCCAGCAGGAAAACACATAGCAGATCAAACATTTCCAACATGTTGACATTAGGGACGATGGTGTCTGTTTGAAGTCTCCACCATCTGCTACTGAAAGAATGAAACATCTGATTAGAGACTGAAACGATTACTAGTTCCTTTATATGTAAAACTCCAGAAGCGGTAAGTAGTTAAGCACATTTTCTTAAGTACTGTACTTAAGTGGAATTCTGAGGTACTTTACTGAGTATTTCCAGTAAAGTAGTTCCTTTTAGTTTTACTCTACTACAAATGCTTTCACTCCACTACGTTTACTATAACAGCATAGTTACTAGTTACTTTTTTACGACACAGAGGAAAAACTCAGCAGAACCGGGCCCGGGGTGGGCGGCCATCTGCCTCGACCAGTGGAAGGAAGAGAGCAAAGAACAACAGTCCACTATAGATAATTTCCCTGTAGGTTCTCACCATTTCAGACAGCACCTATGCGTTCACTGACATCCTTTTAAAAAGCACTTCAGCTATAGATACTATACAGGAGACCACATGAGCTGCAGCCACAGGTGGTAAGTAACTGAGTACATTTACTCAAGTACTGTACTTAAGTAGGTACTTTACTTCCATTTTATGCTACTTTCACTCTACTACATTGATTTTAACAGCATTACTCTAGTTTACTGTTATTTTAAACTACTAAAACACTGATGAATTATTCTGGATTAAACCTCTGTCTCTACATCAGGTGGTTAAAATCAGCTCCACCTTTACCGGCTGCTGTTTCTGTTCCAGTCATTTCCCTCTCTGACTATATGTCAAACTAATCAGCACAATTAAAAATACACTGTTTGCTTAGTGGATTACTTTTAGTTTTGTACTTCTGTAAAAGTTATATCATGCACTTTAGTACTTTTACTTGAGTTTATAGGGTACTTCTACTTATAGTGGAGTGCTTTTATAGACAACACATTTCCTAGTTTGTGTATTTTATATACCTCTGTAAACCCCCTATGCTTGAGCACAATTTCCACTTCTTTTTATTTCTGTCACGTAACATTTAGTTCAAGCACTTCGGAAAAGTCAAGTTACAAAAGTTCCCGAAGACAAAAACTAACTTCCCCTTCTAGTTTAAAACAAAGTGAAAATTGATCTGTGCTGCACTTCCTCCTACATATTTCGCTTTTAATAAGCTACTTATGCTCAAAACACAATATTTATGTCTGTTACAAGCACTATTAATACATAAAGTGGAACATATGTCTAAATGGAAGTGTTGACTTTTCACACATGTGACGCTTTCCAAATATTTTATTTTGAAGAGACACATTTTGACCGACTTCCGACTGCGAACGGCTGCGACTTGACGCCTCTGCGTCAACTTAAAACAGAAAGGAGCCGCTGTCAGCCTTGAGGCCACTTTTCACTCCATGTTGAACAGCCCAATTTATCGGCCTGGTCGCAAAAACAAAGTTTGTCTGAAAAGTTCCGCACCGCCGGCGTCTTCGCGCATTTCCTCCCAACTCTGCCCGACTGCCGCAGGCCGAAAATGTGACAGCTTTGCAGCGACTTACCGAAGTTTTACGTAGTCACACTCGTCACTAATTACGGTATGGGTGGACGGCCTGCGCCTTCGCTCACGCAGTTCCCACGTCAGCGCTGATGATGCTGTGCCGAAAATGTCGCCCGACGAGTCGGTTTAACGTCAAAGAGTGTGTCGGTGGAGCGAGAGCACTCGAGCTTGAGTACTTCCGCGTTCGCTTTGCAGCCAGTGAGCAACCAGACACCAAAACCTTGTTCTTAGGAAGAGTTTTACTGCTCGGTACTATTGCACATCACACCGTAAATGTCTGCATTGAGGTTTAACCCCGTTTTTTGCCCAGTATTTTAATTTGTAATAGGTATAGTGGCTCCTCTTTAACACTGGATAATTAAATCACTTGATTACATGAGTCATTCATAAGACTAGAACTAGATCCAGAATTAAAAAACAATGACTATTAATATTAAACAATATTGTGTTGAATAAATGTTTTATAGAGAACGATTCAGAATCGTTTCCACTCATGATACCATACTGCAAATTCATCACATTTCTGTTATTAACCCTCAGTATTTCTCACACACAGGGCAGAGTTATGTTGCCATCTACTGGTTCAGAAGAAAAGAGAGGACGTGCAACAGGGTCCTGCTTTGCAACTCATAAAAACACTGCCACTAAGTAGAAGAAGCTTAAAGCTGCAGTAACTACTTTACACATCGTGTAAGGAATTAAGTGAAAATGGTGGAAGATGTGTTGCCTCTCGGCTGATGTTGCATCTTTTCATCAAAACTGACCAAACAAAGTACGCACATCCTCTAGACATGTTTGTATGAACTCTAAATCACAGGTTATTAAACTCTCAGTGTCATCACTTCATATTATACTGTGCTGTGAAAAGATATTACTCACCTTCCTGTTTTTTTTTATTGTCCAGTGTCCTATGTGAAAAACTGCAGTCAAGAGTTTGTGATAACTGTCAATGAGTCTTTCTCATCGCTGTGGAGAAAAGTTTTTTTGTTGGGCCTGTTAAAGTTCATGTCGCAGCATCTCAGTCTGATTTAAAACCGGACTTTGACTAGGCCACTCCAGAAACTAAACTTTTTTGTTGTTTAGTTTTGTGGTTGTTCTTTGCTTGTTTGTTGTTTTTTCTAACCCTTCAGAGGTGGATTTGCTGGTGTGTTTCGGATCGTTATCCTGTTGCATAAACCGAGTGAGCTCCATCAATTATGCCAAGTCATCCAGGTACGGAAGCCCCAGACCATCACTCTACCACCACCACATTTGACTGTTGATATGATGTTAGTTTTACACCTTTTCTTTTATGACCTGCTGAACGAGTCTTCGTTTAGCTCTTGGAGTAATTCTGGTCGCTCTGGGAATTCTGGGAAGATTTAACACTGTTCCAAGTTTTATCTATTTCAGAATAGTAGCTCTAAACCTCAGGAGGATGCTTGATTCCTTAACACTACAAAGTTAGCAGCTTTTTTCAATATCATATGTTTTTATTTATTGTATATTTGTATATTGTCTAAACAGAATTGGCACAGAAAGTGTTTTACTCTGGCTACATGACAAAGCTGTGCTTAGTTCTCTGTGTAGGATTTCATCTGTGCTCTCTACTGTGAGTAGACGCTGTTCTGTACTCGCTGAATTCCTTTATTTAGCCGAAGCCAGAGCTGCCATCTGTCCTCGTGTGTGCCAGAAGAGGTCGTACTTATCAGAGCCCTGCTCTACGTAACCAGGTCCCCCCTTAATCTCTGACAGTGTGTGTGTGTAAAACATTCACCTCAGAAAACACAGATCTGAGTGCAGGTGTGTTTATCTGTACCTCAAGAGCAGGTGAGAGTACAGAGAACAAACACACACATTTTTAATAAAGAAAATGGTGTAAAAACTATTTTCATATTGACCATTTTCTGTTGTTTAGTCAAATTTTGACTATTTTGCTTTTATTGTTTGAGTACAGGGTTTCCGTGTTTTAAATATCAACTGCGTCCCTGCTGGACCTTTCCTGTTCCTTTTTCATCTTCCCTTTACTTCCAGCTCCTTTGTTTGACCTGTGGTGACAGGATGGATGCTCCAGATGGTGGGGTGCAGCAGCAGAAGGGAGACCCACAGGGGGCACGGAGGCCTGACAGCAGGGAGCCACATATGACCCAGGCCAAACAGCTCTTTAGCACAAAATTAGCCTGGGATGAGCACACAGTTACATGCTGGTAATACCATCAAAGAGGAATTTGGGCATTCATTGCAGCTTAATTGACAAATTCATCAAATTCCACGGTCTTTTCAGGCAAGTTGGGAATTATCAATGGTAAGGCAGCTATTTGTTATGCCCATAACTGCCAATGGAATAAAACTATATTTCTTGAAGTATTTATTCCAAGATAAAATAAAAAAAACAAGATGAGTAAATTTTAGCATCCCAGGCCATGCAGTGTCAGAGGATCAGAGTCCTCGCTCTCAAACCATCCACACCTCTGACAACATGAGATCTACTGTACAGTTCATAGGTGAAAGCTGAATGAGGACGATTCTGCTTGTTCTGTGGATTAATGTTTCATCACTCTGCCTGTCAGATTCCTCTCCGCTCACAGTCCTAACGTCACTGTGTCTGATCTGTATTTAATGTTGAATACTCTGTTATATGATGATTCTGATTGGAAAGTCCTTTCATCTGATAAAGTGCTGATATGTTAAATGTTTAAAACTAAATAGTATTAAATGAAGTGTAATGATATCAGGGGAACACATCAAATGCTATTATTTCATGCAGAAATCCTAATTAAATGTAAATGTAAAATGAGTCATAGTGATTATAGTAACTATAACACACTAGTAACACCACAAGAGGTCACCACTGATTCAAACAGGATGCTTCAGACACTACAGGTGGATATGATGTCTATGATGTGTATGTATGTGTTAATTCATAGGCTGCTGCTCTAAGTTAACATATAGTGAATGTTTTAGTGCTACAGTGTCTCTGTGCTTAG
This sequence comes from Helostoma temminkii, assembly GCA_900302695.1. NCBI lineage: Eukaryota > Metazoa > Chordata > Actinopteri > Anabantiformes > Helostomatidae > Helostoma > Helostoma temminkii. The sequence continues at coordinate 9,802 of OMLM01009358.1, forward strand.
GGAGCTCAGCACATGTGGTTCTTATCATGTATAGGTCAAATGTTCCTCCCTTTTTAATTAGTAGTCCCTTCACTTATTCTAATCTAATCTAATGTTTTACCTGTACAGCACTTTGTTCAACCTAGTTGTTTTAAAGGGCTCAGCAAATAAAGTTACAGTTACAGTTACAGTTTATATTTTAATGCACATATGTTTTTCAGCTTTTATAAAAATATGATATATTCATATAATATGTTGTATTTTACCAAGTCACTTTCACTTCTTATCTGAACAACGGTACATAAAACATCCTGGTTGCATTTACCAGTCTAATGATCAGATTTGTATGGAAGCCTGTTTCTGTCATGAGAAAAAAAAAAGAAAACTTTATTATGATGATAAATTAGGTGAGTTGAAATTATTAGATAAAAAGTCAACATTTATGAGATGAAATTTTGACTTACTAAGTCAAAATTATTATATACAAAGTCAAAATTATGATAGTTCAAATTTTAACTTGCTAAATTAAAATTATGAGATAAAAAGTAAAAATTATGAGTCAAATATTTGACTCATAATAAGACATTTTATTTCATCATGATAAAGCTTTCTAGTGGTGGAAACAGGCTTCCATAGATACGTGATGAACCCTGACATTATTCTACCTCAGACAGTCTCTAATGATATTTTACTACATAGCGTAGGAAAATGTAGTGTTTCATGCTTGCAACATACAAAAAAATTGTTGGGATGCAGACATGTTTCCACTGTGTTACATCTCTGCTCCTTTCAGTTTCACTGTTTAATCATTTGGGAAATGTGGATAATGATTGTTGCAGTTTTGAAAGTGGAAAATGTGCCTATTCTTGCAGGATAAAAGATTTTTAAGCTTCAGCTACCCACTGACTTAGAGAAAATGGTGCCTTAATGGCAGCATATACTTCTTTAAAATCCAAATATATAAACATATAAGTGTTGATGGTAGCTTCACAATTATGAAGGTCACCCACTCCTGATGCATCCCTGATGCATTCTGTCACACATACATGGATTTTGCTGATAACATTCTTGGTGTTCTTTCTTGTCATCAGTACAAAAAACCCAACATCAGTTTCTCAGATGTGAACTCGTTTGACCACACACTGTTTCAGCCCTTCGGACATGACGTGGGGCTCAGAGAACATGGCGGCGTTTCTGCACAGATCTGATGTTTGAGTTTTAAATTGTGTTTCTGGCTGTAGCACTGGATAGTGTTAAGTGACGGTAGTTTTCAGTGTTGTCTAGTGTGTCAGTGTACCATTACAGTTTCATTGCATGCATTGCAGCCTTATTAAACAGTGGTTTCAGGCGTGGTCCTTAATGCCTACTAAGATTTCCTGAATTGTTTTATATTATCTTCTCGTGTTGGAAAAATATCTAGTTTTTCACAAACTTTGATATAAAGTGGTGAACCACAACATCTTTTCCTGCAAAGACTAAAGCTGAAGCATCTGAACTCATCTCTACTCCTTCACTACTCCCTGTACTCTCTGTAGCCCAACCAGTAGTATGCAATAAAATGAGATTTCGGGCACTAACTAACTGCTTTTTCACTTTACTGCAGAAGCTAGGTGTACATTATGTAGTATAACGCACTTGTTTACACAGTCAATATTCAGACACCACTACAAAAAGATGAACACACTATGTAGTGCACTGTGTAGTAGAGTGATTTTGGACATAGTCTAAATGACAACAGGTTTTTATCTAATTGTGATCCCCCACCTGTTATCAAATACCTACTAATAGTATCAATATCCAAAACAATATGAGTTTACTTTTACAAACTTTGCAGTTTTATTCTGTCTCTATCCACGTTATCGAGTATGTTGCATCATCTAAATATGCCGATTTTATGCATTTTTAAATATTGGCCCTATAATATGATTTGTTCAACAGTGGGAATTTGAGAAAAGTTACTCAAGGTTCATACATACCATCTTTACCCATCTACTGTAGCCAACACCCATTATAAAATTCACTAAATTATACAGTTTATAATTAATTTTTCCTACCAGTGCCACTGCACTTGAAGTGTCCATATTCTCCAGAGCTTAGGCTGTTTAATATGTTGTGACAGCTGGCCTGGTTGTGGTTGGTGGCCTGTTAGTGCTCCAGCTGTGTTAAGAGTTAAAATAGCCTCTCAGCTGCATGTTGGCACAAGATGGTAAAGCGATCCATTTAACCAGTGCCCGTGTAAACCACACACACACTTTCCACATACTTGAAGCTCTGGCCTTCCACTCTTTTCTTGTTCCCACTAAACCTTGAGTTGCAGCCTTCGTTGGCCTCATGGGTTGTGATATGCACCACTCAGTCAGGAAACACAGCAAAGACATCTACTCAATTTGAATTCAATTTTATTTCTATATGGCCAAATCACAACAGAGCAAGGCACTTCACATATTAAGGTCAGAACCTTACACAGAAACCCAACTCAACCCCCTTGAGCAGCACTGGGCGACAGTGAAGAAGAAAAACTGCAAAAACGGAAGAAAGCTCCAGCAGAACCAGGCTCAAGGTGGGCGGCAATCTGCCTCGACCGGTTGAGTGAAAAGTTTAAAAGAAGAGGAGACAAGAGAAAAGAACAGCGGATGGACAGACACGTAACCCTGAGAGTGTTCTCCACACTGGGATTAATACCTTTAGCACATTCTTTGTCCCTGCGCGCCAAAATTTCCCATCCTGACCACAGCGTGGGGACAGACAGCAACAGTTTGCTCTGGTTCCCTGATGCCTTCAAGTACCGCTCGGAAACACGGCTTTCGAGCGTTTAAAGGCAGAATGTAATTAATTTCACATTTGTGCCATAACATCTATTTGATGACATTAAGTTGAAGAAAAAAAATTCCTTCAATATCTTAGTAATTAATTAATATGAACTCATTATTTATTGTCCTGAAAAATCTGTGGTGATCCATTAGGCAGACACAAGTAATAAAGTACACAACAAACTCAATACTAAAGTAAAAGTATTTGCCTAGAAAAACAAAAACAATACACTGCAAGTTGGCGTACCCTGAAAATGTTCTACTCAAGTAAAAGTACATGATCTAATTTTAAGTACAAAAATAAAGTTACTCAAAAATTGTGTGTTTTAAACTGTGTAGAATTTGCTGCTGTTGATAACATAAATATAGACTCTGGTTGTTACCTCCAGAACAGAAACAGCAGCTGATTTTAGTGGGTTAATACATAAATGATACATCAGCATTTTAGTAGTTTATAAAGTTTTTAAAGAAAACTTGAAACGGCAAAAAGTAACAAATGCTGTTAAAATAAACGTGAGGTAAAAGTAACATCAACTGGAAATACTCTATATATTTGTACTTAAGCACAGTACTTGGTTAAATCAGCTTAGTTACTTGCCATTTCTGTATACAGATTTTACACAACTTCTTGCTCTTCAATCAGGTCGCCCATTCCCAACATCCCCTGAACGCAACACATGACCGAGCATTAGCTCAGCAGAGAGAAGGAGAGAGACTGGGGTAGAGAGGAGAAGCTAAACAGGTGGGCTGAAAACACACTCAATACCATGTCGTCCTGCGGGGAGAAGCGGACAGAGCCTTAGTCCTCAGCTCCGTGAAGGAATACCGGAGCAGCCACGGAGCCGAGCGCACTAAAACCCATGCTCCTTTTTTATTTCCACACGGATTTCTCCTTCCTCTGTTCGGTTTGACGCCGAGTCTTGGCAAGACCTCGGATACTGAACCATGAAAGTCACGGTGTGTTTTGGCAGGACGCGGGTGGTGGTGCCGTGCGGGGATGGAAATATTAAAGTCCACACACTCATCCAGCAGGCTGTCATGAGATATAAGAAGGCTATCGCTAAGGTAAGTGGCGGCTACTTTGTTTCCTTGCGGCTTTTGTTTTCCTGGAAACAATGTTGCGACGGCCGGGGGGCTCTGCGGGCGCTCTCAATATGGCGCAAACTTGGAGCAAATGCACGCAGGGCGATTAGAAGTTGCGTGTTTTTACTCTCTTACGCTCGTTTTGCACAGTTTGTTCAGTTCATGAGCGCACGTAGGTTGCATGTGGGTATAATCCATCGTGTGTTGCTACTTTTAAAGAAAGGCTCACCGCCATTGTGGTTGTTACGTGTGGAAACCCACAAAACTTCCTCTGGGATTCAAACTGTGGCACCGAGCTAAAAGCAGAAGGTTTGCTTCGCATGGGAAGACGCATAAAATACGAGTTTTGAACACATTCGTGCACAAACACACGCTTGTAGACTAAATAGAGCTGAAGGACCTCAGTTCATGCCTCCGAAAAGTTGCCAGCAGAGATTAGCCTACTAGCCAGTTAGCCAGCAGGCTGCAGAAGCAGGGTTTAATACAGAGAGATGCAATTAGCAGCAGGAAAGTCCTGCTAGCTTAGTCTGCACTTTTGTTCATGTATCATGTACCAAGAAACTCACCAAAAAGACATTTTGCTTAACTTTTATTGAGCTCATGGTGTCCTGTGGGGTTAGCTGGAGTCTCCAGGTACAGACATATGGTGAGGGGTCATGTTAATCAGTGATGCTTCAATTACAAAAGCGTCAAGACAGTTTGTTTTAATGTATTAGACTAAATGAAGAATTATTAGTTATCAAGCAGCAGCATTCAGCTTCAGAGAATCTGAGCAGGAGCCAGGCCCTGAAGGAGAGAGAGTGCCAAGCTCCATCACACTGGTGGAGGCATAAATCTCTGAGATAAAAGAGAACCTAAAGAAAACTTGCAGCCTGATGTTGGGGTAGCAGCAGATAACCACTGAACCATGTCCTGGTGGTACGTGGTTCGATCTGATAAGATCAGACTGGAGGCACAGGAGCCTCACAGCTCTAATTTACAGTTTTTCGATTTGTTACGTCTTGAAACAAAATGATTGAGATTCATTGCAAGCCCAGTTGTAGAGAGCGATAATTTTATAGTAACATAAGACCCATCTATAGTCAGCAGCCTTTTGTGATGCTGGTCTGCTTGGTGTTCGTCTGGATTCAGTGAGACCAGTTAAAGATTTAAACTGGTTGAGCATCTTTTAGCTTGTAGCTATTCTCTGTTTTAATCTCATGCACGTTTATTACTTATTCAAGATGATGACAGTAAATTTACCCCGGCGTCGTAATATGCTGCAGAAGATTTATGAACCAGTTTATAGTTTAATGTACAAATATGTTAAAGTAGCGCCTCAGGCTGCCATCAGTGTTCTAACTTTAAGTCAGTCTCTTTTTGTGGTAATGATAGTGACCCAGAAGTCAGACACTATCATCTTCTGCTTTTAATAATTCAGTGTGAGCAGACAGAGGAAGGCAGGGGAACATCTGTGTGGCAGAGGCAGGTAGAAAGAACTGATGATAGTGAACTCGTCCAAACTGCTCTCCTCACCTTTGTTTTACTGAGAAGAACCATTCCTTGACGATCGTATCTAAAATAATGGTTCTGTTTTCCTTCAATAAGTTGGGACTTCCTTGCAATATGTCTGTTTTCCATTGAAAGCAGTGGATGTAGGTGATGCCCGGCAAAACCACACATTTACAGTAAAACCAGACAGTGACAGGCAGATCTGAACTGTAGAAACAGGAAGAGAAAAGAGTATTTCACTGTAGACCATAACCGAGACTGTCACTTTAACTTTCCATTAAGATATCACGTTTCAAATATGAAACATGCAGTGCACACAAGCATGTAAAACAAAATTATATTATAGAAACACAAGTTGGAGATGGTAACTTAAATCCTGACAGATTTCACCCGTCAAATACTCCATCCTCTATACTGCCACAAAAACTATATTAAAATAGATGCACTGGTTTGGAGATGGATATGACATCATGTTACATGGATACGTGTCAGTATATTTTAAAGTAAAATCATCACAAGTGTCAACATTTTATTACATAATCTCACTAGTGGTATTATAAAAATACAAAATACTTTCTCACGGGAAATCAAGAATGTGAAGTTACATGTTACATGTCAGCAGTTACCTGAAGTCATATTGAGTTATATCATTATACTATATTCAAATATAATATATAAATGGTGTCATGCTTTAAGTTCTTGAAGAACCTAAAGCAAGTCCAACTACATGTGAACAACATTTAGGATAAACCCAACGTGGACGACTGAGAATCTTCACAGACAGAACAATAAAGGTGCACACAAGACTACCATCTTGCTGTACAATTAAAATTGTTGAGGATAAAAACACAATAAACCTAAAACTGTTGTGGTCCTCTCAAAGAAGAGGAGGATGAAAGATGGCGGAAGTTAGGTCCACCAAAAATAAAGGTCAAAAATATGTAAAACAAATTCAAATTAAATTCAAAATGACAACTTAATAACATAACTTAACTGTTACCAGTGTATAGTGAGTCTGCTTGTTTGGTTATCACAATACACATATAGATGATGTGATATTCCTATAATAATTTGAACTATCATGAATAAAGTGAATCTAAACATTGGAAGAGACTGAAGCTACTAAATTCTGAGTATGTTTGGAACTAAACCAAATAAGAAGTAGATCACAGGTTCAAACAGTGAGACTACATGATCAGTCACGACCTGTTCATGACCACAGACAGTGAAGGAGCCTTAGAGAATATTCATTAAACTAGAAAAATAGCAACTCAACATGGCATAACATCAACTTCAGACGCTCTAGTGAGCTAGTAAAGTCAAATAAGCCCATGGAATTGTATCACTAAACCTGTTAAATGAGCTAGAAAACACAGTTTATTCATTATTTTGTGAGTAGTATATTTATGTATTGCCCAAGTCTGCATGAGGTTTGGAAGTTAACTCCTTGTACCTACCAACAGGAGTCATTGCTGCATCTATGGCTTTGTTTGGTGCTTTAAAAAGATTTTTGTTGTGATTTCCTGATATATAAATAAACTGAAGTGAAGCTTACGTAACTGTTGTAAAATATTTGTATAGGGTAGTGTCACCATTCAGCAAAGAGCGACTTCAAAAACACAACTTCGTTCTGAAAAAGAGGTCTCACACCCAGTTCTGTTCAGTTCTGTTTTCTTTGTTATCCAGAGCTCCTCATGAACTTCTTAGCCACAACAAAACAAACTGCCTAAGCTCACAACACCCACATCATGTAATCATCTCACATCTGCATTTATTACTCCAGTCCTCCACCCAGCCTGCGTTTCATCTGACCTGGGCTGGGCATTTTCATGTGCGTCAGGAAGTGTTTTGCCCTTGGATGTTGTGTTGAAGATCACAGTTTTTTTTGTTGTTTTTTGGGTCAGCCCTCCTTAATAAGAGGCCCAAGTTTGGTTTGGGTGTTTTCTCCCGCTTCAGTGTTTGTATGGACCTTCTTGCAACTTCCCCTGTCATTACAGAGGAATGCTTCCTGCAGAAGAGAAAAAGCACTCCACATCTGAGGGCCTTAAGCCATCTCATAACTGTGGAATTAGAAAGATGGGGACACTAGGATGAGTGTTCAAATACTGTTTGTACAAAGAAATCTGATTGGACTTGAGAAGGAACAATTTTCCGATCTTCAAAATCTCTGAATATCTTGATGGAAAAAGAGGATCCTGCTTCCCTCCACTGCTCTTTTTCCTGCCACAGATCGTGGGCTACATTCTCAGTAGTGCTCACCCATTTCACTTAGCATTTAAAATGTCACCTTTGACTAGAAAACTGTGGTGGTTTAATGTTCTGAACCCTCAAGTGACGAGGGATTGGGGCATTGCAGAAGATACATGAGATATGGCTAATTTTTTTGTTATCTGGTGTTGTCATATCCACACCAGCGTGTAGCAAATGTGCTGATTGCTATTCACACTGCTGGAGTTTCCTCCGGATGAGTCTGGCCTATTGTGTACATACTTGTCCACCGAGGGAGATGTTTAACATGATTTTGACCTGTCACAGACAATAGGAGCAGGTGTCTGTTACTGGTTGCAACTTGTGGTTGAAAATAGTGCTATATAGTTTAATTATCTACACATCTGTGTATTGCTAACCCAATTACAGCTACAACAAAATGCTTGTTTCCATTCTGACTTAATTTGTGTTGCGGTTCCCATAAACTTTTTACAGACATAAATATCAAAATTCTAATATATTAACTATAATAATAGAAAACCAAGAAAAGCATTACATTTTCAAAAAGCTAAAAGGCTGTTGGCCTTTTGGTCAATGAATGAATAAAAACAAATAATTGTCAAATTATATCAGACCTGAGATCAATGCCAAGTTTACTGAAACTTTTAACATGATCTACGAGAGTGTTTGACTTTTTTCTATTTATATATGGTGTGCTTTTCAGAGAATAACTAGAAACCAGGGGCTAATTGAAAATGTTTATTTTAAAGTAAAGTTAATAAAGAGTGAATAAAATTCAATTCAGTTTATTAATATAGTGCCAATACACAACAAAAGGCACTTCACAATGTAAGGTTAGGGAATTTAACAATAAAACATGTATATAATTATATAGACAACCCAAAAAAGCAGCACTAGGAGACAGTGGACAGGAAAAACTCCCTTTAATGGAAGAAACCTCCAGCAGAACCAGGCTTAGGGTGGGCGGCCATCTGCCTCAACAGGTTGCGGTGAGTGGAAAGAAAAAGAGAAAAGAACAACAGGTCATAAAACAATAACAACAAAGCACTTGGACAGGCTCCCAAGTGCAGTTGCTGCACTTGGGAACCTGTTAAGGACGTCTAAATCTATAGCAGCATAACCAAGAAATGAGATGTGAGTGGCTCTCCAAAGAAAGCCACTGTTATCGTGGTTCTGCTGTATCTCAAATAATCATTACATTTTAGCAGCGCAGTAGATGACGGACTCCATTCTGTCCTCAGTTTTTTTTTAATCTGTCCTGTGTGCTGAAGATATTACGCAACTCATTAGACAAATGGCTGTTTTTAATTGGCGTGCAGCAACGTTTGATGGTGGACAGGGCCTGAGGATACTCGCTGCACCCTGTGAGAGTTCACTGCTGCTGTTGAGTACCAACAGTTTAACTTGTTGGCCCCCAGAAATGTGCCACGTGTTCAAAGGAAAAGCTCAGGCTTTTGAAGTTGCCCCATTTTGTTTCAGAGAGACAATAACTACATGCATGAAATTGACATTAAAGTTGATTATTGTGCCATGTCCAAGAGTGCCTAAAATGTCAGCGCTATAGTGGGAGTAGTGTGTTTATCAAACCTCACTGCTTAGGGAGGTAAATAAACCATCACACTGCTGGTTTGCATGTTACTCCTTTTGCTCATACATCCGGTAAAGCTTGTTTATTGCTGCTGTTGTCGGCCTAACAATTCATGAACAGCGCCAATAAAGTCATCACGAAGGGGCTTCCACCTGCTTTGTCAAGGTTGTTCTTTTATGTCGTATAATAGTAGCTGCGTAATTCAAGCTGTGGACTTTTATCTTGACTCATAATTGTTTACACATGTTCACATGTGCCTGTCAGCTACGGTTTAGCAGGATCGTGTTTGAATAACTGACCTCTTGTGTTTAGTGAGCAGCATGCATTTGCAAATTCCCATTGCTGTTTGCAGTGCTGAGTGATTTAAATATGTATAAAAATGCTTCAACCTCTTCATCCAGTGGTTCACACAGACAGCAGGGATGAGTATAAAGGATGCACATGGGTGTGCACTGCTGTGTCCTAGTAGAGGGGTCTTAGCATCCACTTGCTCACCTGGTGTAACAAAATGAATCATGCTCAGAGATAATTTTGGATAGAGTTTTAGTTATTCGTCTCAAAGTGTAACTATACCATCAGCGAAGGTGCAGTTGATCTATCTCATGTTAGGTCATAAGCCCTGAATAATTTTACAGTTCATCAGTTTGATCCTCATGTCACCAGGCTGTACCAGCCAGGGGTTCCTGCTTCCAAAACGGGCACAGTGCAGGATTAAAAGCTTCACTGATGATCCCCAGGCCGCTGACTTTGCCCTTGACTAAAGTACTGTGAAAAATGTCCTAAACATGACCTGGTACTGCATTAATTTTCCAAAAGGGCTCAGTTAAAGGCATACTGGAATAAAGTGAAGAAATCTAGCCATCTGTGTGGAAGATGTATTATGACACTATGGGTCTAACAACTCATATGTGCTTAAAATATTTTCACACTTTTTCCTCTTATTTCCAAATAGCATTGGTAATCACAGCTAACAGTGCAAGCACTTTTATAAAATCTGTCAGGTTACATAAAAAGCAGGAAGATGACTGCAGTCAGCAGCTGTGGAGTTTCTTATTTGTTAGGAGACATTCTACATGAGTGTTTTGGTTTTTCTTCAGCAGCTTGAGCACGACATGGAGTCATCAGCAGAGCAGTGCATCTTCTGCCTGTTAATGCAGAAGGAGGCTGTAAAATGCTGGTCGTGGGAAGAACGGTTTTCTTGTTTTGAGTTTCTTTTGCATTTTAGAAGTTGATCTCATGATAGACTAATCATGTGACCAGGATGTACCCTCTTTCTTTTCCAGTGACAGCTGGAGATGGAGTGTAAAAATGTTAGTGTGGGGCAGCACACATTTCATGCCTGTCACAGCAGAGCTGTACTTAAGAATTAGGATACAAGGAGACACAATATCAAATCAGAGAGGTAGCTGCAGTGAATCAGAACTAGATTGTTTGGGGTGTGTATTGTATCATATTGCATCAGACGTTCCTGCACGTGTATCGAATTACTGATAGTGTACCTAGATATAAATCGTATCGGCCTCACACCAGAGATTTCCATCCCTAGTCCAGACCATAAGACGGTGTGACACTGAGAGTGGTTTACAGAGTGCTATGAAAACAGATTACTTGAACCCTGGCGGTTTTCCAGTCAGCCGAATATTGGCACCCCCAACCATGTGCACCAAAGCTGGCTATATATGTCACTGTAGCTCTGTCAGGGCCAAAAGACAAATTAGGCCAGAGACTGACAGACATCAGCCTCTTTCTGAATGAAGAATGCTTTAAAATTATCGCCAGCAATAGAAGGTCTTTTGATGGGTGCCTGCCTCACAGAGTGGTGTTTTGAGGTCAAGTTCCCCCCACCCCATCGTTTCAGCTGCAGGCCTCCTTCAATAAATAGAGGAAGCTCCTGAATGTAAACTGGTGCAAAGAAAAGGGGTCAGAATGCTTGTAAAGGTTTCATGATCTCAGCAGCACTGTGCTGTGCTCTGATGGTTTTTGTCCATCTTTGTCAAGTAGGATTTTCACATGGATGATGCAGTTTGTTCGTGAAAGAGATTTTTAGCTTTGGGTCTCTGTGGAAAACCAGTTGATTATGCTGAGAAAGCTTGTGTGTTCAAGGCAGAATACAGCCATTGAAGCACCCAACCAAGTGTGAATTCAAGATGATCTGACCTCAAGAAGATTAACAACTTGGGCGTTGAATGTGAGCTTTGCAGACGGAGAACTGTTTTGCAAATAAAGACATACTTTGTTCACTAATAAAAACCTGTGGCACCGTAAAACATCTGGCATGGAATGACACCCCCCAGCTGATGTTAGTGAAGTTATTGGGAAATTGAGTGATTGCTTACAGAACAGTGTCATTGCTTGTGTTGAACACTACATAGTATTCATCTTTGTGCTGAATTTACTAAGGAGTTTTGTGGTTTGAGTCACGGCAACATTTAGGTAGCTGCAAGTGATAGTTATACTAAGCTGGCCAAGTACAACTTGGGAGTTGTCAACTTTCTCATATTATAAGCATGGGGGCCACAAAGCCCAGACATTGTCTCCAAATGCAGAAAGGAGAAATGTAGAAGGTTCTTTGGGCTCTCAGTCTTTTCCAAGGTTTTATGAATCAAATTTCAACGTGCTAGAGAGGATCTAGTACACAAAAATCATACATAATGTTTATAAAGAAGTTGATAATGATTACAATAACAGACATGTGCTATTGAGCAGCAGAAGAAAGGGACAAGTTGTACAGACTGATGGCCACTGGGAGGAAGAATGTCCCCAGACAATCAGCAGTGTCCCTCAGAATTACCAGTCTCAAATTCAGACCTAAAAGTCTGGAGTGCATATGTGAAAATGACTATACTGTACATCTCTGCAGCCTGACATGCTGCAGTCGACCAGTCCAAGATTCATTCATTCAATTTAGTCAATAATATTAATATAACAATATTTATATGAAGTAAAAAGAGTATATAAGGATTTTTACCTCTGAAGTTAATGTGAAAAGTAGCTTATGGATGTATTGGAGCTTCAAATGTTTAAAGAACATGAACAGAGAGATGATCAGGTCATGGGTTTAAACAATCCTCCAGGTTAGACAATTTAATAGAAAAAATGAGGGCAATCTGTAGTATTTTTTCCAAGCTCTAATTCTGTCATCATTTTTAGAGAAGTTT
>OMLM01009360.1:0-24149 GCA_900302695.1 Helostoma temminkii
GTACTGTTGCATCACTGTTTTAGGTTGCTGTTCCTAATAAACTGCCAACTCAAAGCTGTCACTAAACCCGAATAGTCACGCTAACCTGAAGCTAATATTAGCTTCATGCTAACAGATAACGCGTCTTCTCTAAACAAGAAAACAAAAGATATTCCGAAAAATACTGAATAATACCGTTTCTTTAAATACTAAATATCTGGTATGTTTTATAACTGTTAGCTCGCACAGTGGTTATTAGATTAGAAAGCAGAAGTTAACCACGGCTAACTGCTAGTTAACATGCTAGCGTTGCTTAGCAGCTAGCTATCACTCCGCTAGCGTTAGCAGCTAGTCTTTTAACTTTCAGCTAAACACATTCAGGTTTCCAGAAAACTCAGTTTGCCGAATGACTTAAAAAGTCATAACTAATTTGCGAACTTGGCGTTAAATGCGTATTAATTAGACACGAACGAACTCTGATCCGTTTACTTACACAGCTGTCGTTTCCTAACCAGCATCTTCGCCTTCACGATCCGCTGAGGCAAAGTTCACTCCTTCTTCTTCGCTTCTTTTTCCTTTGACTCACTTCCGCCACCTGCTGGCGACACGTGGTGGTTGCACCTGGTAACTGCGCCCGCCAGGATCCAATTAAAGCTGCAGTTATTTCCTAAGTGTTAAGGTTAATTATTTCTGATAAGATGATGAGTTTTCTAGTTTCTTATTTATGGGGATTTCATGTGCAGAGTACAACAAAGCAGTGCGCAGGAGGAAGTTGAAATAAACATTGTTACATTTCCCTTAGACCAATCTGCATTTAATAAGAAGTTACTTCTGTTAATCTATAAATTGTCGCTGTGCTGCCTTGATCTTCCTTGTTAACAAGTCGAAACCAGCCCAAAATAATCCCATTAATCCCCCTTAATCTCCCTTTATAAGACGTTCAGCGACTGATGTTAAATCTGAATTAATTTATCTGGTGTTTTTGTTTGAAATAAAGGTGTAAAGAGATGAAAACCACAACCCTTATCATGTGACAGGTGTCTAACATGCTCTGTGGGAATAAAATCATCTACATACTCCTGATGTTTCCATATTATTTTTCCCCAAAGTACACAACAAGTAACAAACCACTTTTATAATCTTTTAAAAAGTGTTATGAATATGTGAATTATTCCTTTACAAATCTAAGACTATGAGGCAGTGAGTGTGTTGTTTACCACAAAGCCTTTTAAGATGTTGCTCAGACTTTTCACCAGGTTCAGACTTGTTGAAAACAGCCCAGCAGCAGCACCAGTACAGACGCTTTAGACAGTTCCAGCAGGGAAACACCTGAGAAAGGTCACGTGTTACTTTATTGTACTGCATATTTATGTATTTGCCCTGGCATCACTAACTTTAAAGCTGTCCTGAGACACAGTGGCAGAGTTTCTTTTTTTTAAGTCAGAAGCACAAAGACATCTCACATGTTGAACTAAAAATAATAATAAAAAAAAGACAGTAAAACATTAAAACTACCCGACATTTTTTTTTACAGACTAATCTGTGTCCATCTGTTAACGACTTTATTCTTGTGAAGAATAATTCAGCTGTTTTTTTTTTAATAATCTCACATTTCAGTCGTAAAAACCAACGTGTGCTAATTTCACATCTTTTGTTTTTATAATCCTTTGCCACTTAGTGAACATTAACTGTAGTTTAAAACCACAAAAAAAAACAAAAAACAAAAACAAGAAAAGTCCCAGGGGGCGAGAGGAAGAGTCTCGACAACAAGTTGGACGACTTTTCAGAAACAAAACAAAACACATCAAACTGTAAATTCTACGTTGATATACTCGTTCAAGTCTGCATAATCTCATTAGACACTTGACGTTATGTGGAAGTCGCCTATTATCACCACTTTAGTGCTTTAATATTTACTGCAAACCAGTCGACTGATGTTAAGGCTTCTAAGCTCGACAGTGGAGTCGAAGTCGATCCGTCCCGTCCACAAAGTCCCGACGGGCCTCGCCGGACTCTCAACCCTACGAAGAGGCGTTTCCTGATGGTGCTTCACAACGAAAAGGCCCCGAAAAGTAGCGCCGCGATCGCTTTTATCCCCTCCTTTCCACACGATATGAGGCTACCTCACAAAACACGTCGATATCTTTGTTTCATCGAAGGTGGAGGATAAAGGAGCAGGAGGGTAAAGACGCTCGTCGAGGATTCAAACTGTACAAACTCTGACTGAACAGAGCTCGAAGGATTTCGGGGCAGTGACAACAGGTAACCATTAATTTTTCCATTTAATTCATTTAAAGGAAAAAAAATGCTTGCATTATATAGTTTACAATGTAGTACCATGCTAGCGCTGCTTGCCTCGTCCTAACCGTTTATTAGCAATGGAGAATCAGTGCTGTTGGAAACTACAACACACACTAACAGCTGTTGTTAACCCCATTCTGCCCGAAGAGCAGAGGTGTGTGTGTGGACATGCTGATGAAAACAAAGCAAATACAGTAAAATGATTCGTTTTTACAGAAAACCGATGTAAGTGAAGCAGCAAATGCGGAAAAAAAAAAAAACACTTAAAAATGAGCAGCAAAAAGAAAAGTAGGCAGTCGGGAGGTGAAAGGAGGCAGATTCACATTTTTCTCACATAAGGTTTAGGGGCGGCGTGGAGTGCGTCAGCAGGGACGTGGCGTCTCTGCGAACTCGCTGAGGATCTGCTCTACAGTGGCGCTGATGGCGTCTGCTCGCGGGCAGAATGGGGCTAAAACTACATTCCTGGTCTGACAAACGGATTTTGCTTTGTTAATGTACAAAGAGTCACTGTGTGTTTCCAACACTCTGTGAAATTCTTGGCTCGTTTCGTTCAGGTTCTGGAGAGAAGTGAGGCCCGCTGAAAGAACGCTCTGTTCTCCCGCTCCGGTCTGTAGTGAGGAGGGTGGGGGGCCGAGGCAGCTATGATGCTGGGAGGTCCGCGCTGGAGGGAGAAGGGGGGCGGGGAACTGGAGGAGGCGGCGGGGGAGCGACAGCTCAGACTGGGGGAGCTTTGCGATGCAGTAGATACTGGTGGATGTCGTCTGCGTCCCGCTTCAGCCAGGCGGCGTTGAGGAGGATGTTCTCACAGCACTGCTGAACTGTTCGCTCGGCAGCAGGCGCCGGGTGACTCTCAAAGAAACTCTGCAGCAACAGAAAGAAGGAATTTATGGACTGTGTACTTTTACCTTGAAGGTCCTGCATATAAAGCCAGTATGTCCTGTTAATACAGTATCTCTGTATTGTCTGGATAGATATAAAATATACTATAAAAATGTGATTTTTAAAATATATTTTATATTTTTTGTTAGATTGTGCATACTTTTTTTAGCTGTTTATATTTGTTAAATTTTTATAGTATTTTTTTTTATAGTATATTTTTATGTTTTGTTACATTTTCAGATTATTTTTGTGTTATTATGTCTATAGCATATTTAATATCTTACATTTTTATACATTTTCTGTAATACTTTTATATTTTATATTTTTATGTTATACTGCAATAGCATATTTTGTGAGTAAAATTTTTACAGTAGCAGTAGTTTTCTGTTGTTGGACCACACTGCAGCACTAAGTTATTGAAGTATCTAAGAACATTTACTTAGAGCCACAGTTTTTCCAGTATTTTTTGTAGATGCTCCATAACTTATCTAAATGTAGAGAGGTGCTCAAGGCTCAAAGCCTCAGCAGTGGTACCATCTAAAGGTTTTACCAACTAGAGAAGATCAAACCTTGTGCACCACATACTAAACAAAAAAAATGTTCCCTATTAAAATACTTTACTGGCTCAGCATAAAGTTACTGTAAAGGGTGAACACAGGTTTGACTACTGAGTAACACAGTTCTGCCTCTGCTGGATTTTTGTTTTCTGACACATGAGCTGCAGCTTCATGAGCCAAACTGGGTTTACTGTGAACTCCTTCTGCCTCCCAGTGGTCACAACACTGTGATGCAGCTCCAGCAAAGCTGATGCTGATGGTTTCAGTCCTGAGCAGCAGAAAGTCGTTCTCACCTTCACCTCAGCAGCCATTTTGTCGATAGCGAACCCGTCGACCGTGAGCTGCAAAGACGAGCGAAGAGAAACACGTGTTATCACATTTTTTAAAATACCACTACCACACACAATGAAGAGACAAATGTGGAGGCAACAGTAAGAGATAAGACCCCAAATAAATAGTGAGTGATGGAGTTTTGATGTTATTTCAGTTGGTAAGACAGATCCATGAAGGCGATAATGTCCAGTTTTGATTAAATGTTGATTAAACTGTGTGATCAGGTCGTGAAGTTGCACCAATTAGCTTCATTTATTTATTTACCTTGATGAGTCGTGATATGAGGAAGCCGCCCTGGTAACGGTTGTACAGCTCTTCCCAGTTGTCCCTCACAAACTTCCAGGCAGCTTTCCGGCCTTGTTTACTGCTTCCTGCTACGCCTCCGATTACCGACACCGTGTCCTGAGGACGAACCTCTTCCTGTTGGGGCAAAACGCAGAAGAGATGTTAGACAGGAGGCTGATCAGGACCAGCTGAGTCTGGGATTAAGTCTTCTCATAACAGAAACATATCAAACTATCTAAAGTAATTTAAATGTGGTTAAACACATTTTAGATGCAGCAGCTTCCCAACGTCTGCAAATTCAACAGAATATCCAAGAAATGTGATATTAAATGTCATGAGAGGAACTCACTCCCGCTTTTCATTAAAATAACACTGCAGCTCTGGTGAGGCATTCAGGGACAGTACACAGTGTAGGTCACTGGTGTTTCACAAGAGATCAGACCTAAATAGACTCTTGCTGATTTAATAAAACTGTGGCTCAAAACAAACAAAAAAATGCAGATTTGGAGGCTGCAAACGGAACTGAAACTATTAGTCCGATAAGCTGTTAAACATTAAAGTTATTTTTAAAAGTATAAACAGCAAAAACTTCACTGTGGTTCCAGTGGTGAATGGTGATTTCCTTCTTTGCTGCTGGTTTTACTCAGAAACTGCGATAAACCTTTGAACTGCCTTCTGACATGTATTAGATCAAATTACTGCCTGGCTGCTTGAGATAATCAGAATGTTAATTATTTTAAATAATGTTTAGCTGCAGTCTTAAATATAAGCACAGCAAGAAATCCAGACTAAAAATGAATTCACTGGTTTTCTTCTGTTCATCCAGCACGATTATCATCTCCCTGGTTAAAAATGAACTTAATAATAACCAACATCTGTTTCACTTCCTCCGTCACTGTGGAAAAGCAAAACCAAACTTGCAACACGCAGGTCATGTGTACCGAGAGGGCGAAGGTGAGGACTTTCTGGATGAGGTCGGGGGCTGAGATGGCGCCCAGCACTCGCTCGATGCGATTCTTCTCCTCCTGCATGTCTGCTTGTTTGTGGAGCTAAAATGGGCCGAGACAAAGAAACCATGAATCAGAGAGACAAAAATAACCAAGAATAAACCTAAAATAGTTTCTGTTAGGGTGAGAAGTTCAGTTCTGCAGTCTGCTCAGCAGCTGCAGTCTTACCTTCAGCATTGTGTCCAGGGTGGTGCTGTCTCCGTGCTTCAGCACCGTTAAATACACCTGGAAGTGAAAAATAATAGTTAAAATCGATAAATAAAATAATAAAAGAATAAAAAAATAAAATTAAAAAAGCAGAACAAGCAGACACAGTTTGTGCTGCTCTGCAGACAGTCGTGTGGTCTGCACGTGTCTTGTCTCCAGCAGTAAAAACAAAACCAGTCGGTGCTGACAGCTTTCACAATGTTGAAACTGATCAAATGCTCATGAATCCACTTTTGTCTCGTCGTCCACTTAAGAAATGAAAATTACAAACCAGACGAGCAACGAATACACACGCCATTAAACATTTCACGTCATCAGCTGATGATATCTGTTTACATTTCTCAAATTCCTGCTACCATTTTGTGTTTGTTTACTTTTGCTTCAGTTTTATTTCACTGAAACATATTTTTTATTCTGATTACAGGCAGGCAGGTCCACATTAAGCCTTTCTGTGTTTCTAGAGGCAGCTTCACTGTTATGATGATGTTTGTTCACAGTAAACAACGCAAACATTCTGAAAACAAACAAACTAAATCTCACTTCACCGTCTGCTTTAGTGACTCTGAGATGAGACTTTCTCTGGACCCTACCAATAACTATTAGTGAATCTCTGCTTCTGCAAAGTACACAGTCTCCCCAGCTCAGGTGAAGTTTGCTGTGTCTTGTGTGTGTTTTAACAACCTGTCCCAGTATTGGTACGTTTTACCTCAAAAATGTTACCATGTCTACTTCAGCAGCATCATAGAAATAATGACAGATCCGATTTATGAGTCCACATGAGCCAGAGTAGAGGTCAGTTATCCATCTGAGGCGGGGTACACCCTGGACAGGCCAACGGTCTATCGCAGGGCCACATATAGACAAAGACGACCACTCACACTCTCACACCTACAAGTCTCCAGTTAACCTGACTGCATGTCTTTGGACTGTGGGAGGAAGCCAGAGTGTCCAGAGAGAACCCACGCAGACACAGGGAGAACATGCAAACTCCACACAGAAAGAAAGAATCGAACCCAGGACCTTCTTGCTGTGAGGCGTACTAACCACTGCACCACCGTGAAGCCCCCAGAGGTCAGTTATATCAGTGTAATATAACAATAATAGTAATATTCCAGATCTAATTCCAGCTAAAATGTGTATGGCTGAATTTCAAAGCTCGATATTTATGTTGACAAATGAGTAAAACTGCATGAAATTGTAAAGCTGCTGCCCCTGAAAGGATGCATGTACGTCCTTCTTTTGTCCCTGTTTTAAACGGATTGGTTTTATAAAGTCAGATGCTGAGTCTGTTTAACTGTAAAACATTTTTCTGTGAATTAGAAAAGTGCCATGCCAAACGCCTGTAAGCTCTATTTTCTACTTACTGGGCTCCTGAGGTCTGCGGGCAGGATCTGCTTGCCCTCCACATGGTCTTTGAATCTCCGTCGAGCCTCTTCCAGTGTGGGTTTGTGTCCTGCCTTGCCCAACTTCCCCAGAACCAGACCTCTCAGCAGTGCGTCCAGGTGACCTGCCATACAAATACCATCATCCGGTTACGTCCCTTCTCATCCCACTTTGATTTTACTGGTGTCAGTCAGTCAGAGATAAACCAAGTAAAAATTCAGCTGGAATTTTTGATTCCAGCATGATTCCAGCATTCCCCGTACTGACATGTCCTAAACTAACAACACAACACAACATACACAAATCTTAAAGAAATATTAAAAAATAACTTGACAACAAACAACACCATCACCAGCTCCTCCTCACCTTCTCCTGGTTTGCTGTCCCAGCCCAGCTTAAGGCCAACGGGCGTGAAGAGGTCCCGAATGAACTCCTGGATCTCCTCGTGGAAGTCGGTGTGGGACAGCAGCGAGGACAGCACTCCCAGGTTGCAGCTGAGGTCGCTCCACACGGTGTAGTTCGGCTCGTTGATGAACGCTTCCATCAGCTTCAGCACCTCCACCGTGCTGATCATCCCTGCACGAGACTGAAGGCACAAACATGTTAACAGAGAAAAATCCTCACAAATGTCTGATATGAAAGGTCACATTAACTCATCACTGCAGAGTGTGTATCAGCTGACAGCCTGAATGAACTGAAAGTGTTTTCTTCTCTGATGCCACGGCGGAGTAATTAGTGGGTGATACAGTCTCAAAATTAAATCAAGACATGTTAAGAAAATCTGCAACAGTGATATTTATGACGATATAGAAAAAAAAACAGCGTTTATTAATGCAAACTAAATGAAGAGCTTTTTCCATCCTTCTTTTTCAGTGTGTGACTGTCTCCGACCGTGTTCACCTACACTCTAATAACTAGTTTGGTCAGAGACAGCAGCTTTCTCCACCAGTCTGGGAACACAGTTTACATGCATTTAAGAAACCTGGTTACTGGAAACCAGTTTTCTATACATGCAATCAGTGATGAATCAATGGATTTTGCTTCCATCTCAGAGAGAAAAAGCTGCTTCATGACCCTTTTCCTGTTTTTTGTCTGAGTTCATGTGCAGAGTGACAGTGGGAGGGGACAAGAGAGAGAGACACAGCTGATTCACAGCACGAACTGTCTGAATTGAAAATTTCCAACGGTGGAATGAGACCGAGTTAGTTTCTTTTTCAGTTGGATTTAAAAACAAGGCAACATCGTTCTGTAACGATCTCTCTGTCATTCAGCCGTCTGCAGATTTAATTTAACTTATCATTATTATTGTGGATGATGTGATACGGCACACTCCTAGAATAAGCGGTATAATTAATTAATTAATAATTTATGATTCCACACAAATATTTGACATTATAGTAAATATAAAAAACATTTCATGAGAATCAGTGATTGATTGATTGAAGTATTTTTTATGCTGAAGTCAGGAATAAATGCTCTTAAAAAACAAAAACATATTTTGTCTGGTAACTTTTGTAATTTAAAATGTTCATGTTGAACTTCATATGTGACTGTGTCACTGGTCATCTTGTGTCACAGCTGTGTCTTCACTTTGGTCAGAGTCACTGAATGGTTTCTCTGAGGTGGAGAAACTAAAAGTGAAGCAATCCCAGACTAAACTTTTAGTCAGCCACTAGCTGATGATAATTCATTCATAAAACCATTTCCTCTTATTTTTTAAAGACTAACAGAAATGATAATAATCTATGTTTACAAACACCAGAACTTCTGGAATTCAAGCCAGTTTTTAGATTATTGCAGAAAATTAACTTACAATAATTAAATACATTTTCTGTGCAACACACAAACGCTTTTTTAAGTCTATTCAGTACACGTTACGCCCGCTGTCATCAGTCAGTGTCAGCTCCTCACCTCAGAGGAGAATAACAACAGAGCAGTGGGTCCACGGAGAGATGAGGAAGATCTAAAATGTGTCCGACATTTAAGGAGAAGCTTCTGCTCGAGCCAAACTGGAAGGAAAATACTGTCACCAAGCAGATTTCAAAGAAGCTGTGACTTGACAGGGGCACAAACGATGCTTCTGCTGCTATTTCATCTCTGAGCATCAAGCTGTCGTCCACCTTGTTCAGCGACACCTGGACAAACTTTAT
The DNA here is from genome assembly GCA_900302695.1 of Helostoma temminkii. Classification (NCBI taxonomy): domain Eukaryota; kingdom Metazoa; phylum Chordata; class Actinopteri; order Anabantiformes; family Helostomatidae; genus Helostoma; species Helostoma temminkii. Next base: position 9,082 of record OMLM01009360.1, read on the forward strand.
CTGGCAGTGTGAACAGGGTGAAGGAGGAATTCCAACCCTCTGAGCTAAAATATACGTATAGGCCGGCCCACACCAAAACCTCTTCCCTTCCTGAAGGTTTGTCCGGTGGCGAAGTTGGCACCCAGGCATGCTAAGAGCACAGAAAATGGCCGCCTTGGAAAAGTTGTTTTAACCCGCGGCATATTCCATATGTGTATAAATGTCCATTAAAATTAAATAAACCAGTGACATCAGGAACCTTTTCTCTCAACTGCTTCATTCAGCAAGTGCATTTTGTACCTGTTTGACCATCTTACTGTGTGGGAATTACGTATATTCTGGTGTAAGAAGCAAAATTTAAAGGGTTAAAAACGACCATTACTGTTATCTTGCCTAAAGGATGTTACAGGATACAGGCATCAGGGTTTTATTGCTCACTATTTGTCTAGAATTGAGATGAGGAGAATGTTTTTGGTTGTCACAGTTTGTACACACATTTCTTCTCTTCGATGGTCTTTGTGAGGGTCGGTCTTCTTCGTGGGTATAAAGGTATTACTGGTGCAAACCTAGTCAGAGAACACTGGTGGCAAAGTCTTCTCTCCATGCTGCTTGTACTGAACCTGAGATGAATCACCACGCTGTTATTTTGGTTCTTAAATTCTTCTGAGAACAATTTCTACGTGTCCAAACACTTTAGAAACCAGCCACTTCATCTTTCCAGCCTTTCTGCTCTCTTCTTTTCTGCACCATCCATGTGTTTACACTGGAAGGGAGTTGGCTTCCTTTCAAAACTGACAAGCACAGAATCTTTTGGGGAGTCTAGATACTTGTGGCTGATTAGTGTCTGCCACGAAGAACAAAAAAAGATAACGATTGCCATTTCATTCACCGGCAGCAAGGCATGCATGTTTGTATGTGTGTGTGCACGTTTCAGTCTCACCAGGGAGAAGAGGTCGTTCTGCAGGCCGAGCCGGTCCACAGGCTGCAGGCTGAGGTCTCTGATGCCTGGCAGTAGACTCTCCAACATGGATGAGCTGTACTGGATGCGGTAGAAGCCCACAGTGCCGGGGTTGATCTGTGAACAGCAGGGACACAACTGGGTCATGCTGTGGGAAAAAATGCGGTTTATCTGTAGTGTTTACATTTACGGATGATGGAGGCCACTGCGCTCATCGGGACCTTCAGCGCTGCAGAACTTTTTCTGTACCCTTCCCCAGATCTGTGCCTCAACACAATTCTGTCTCAGAGGTCTACAGACAATTAGTTTGTGCTCTGACATGCACTGTAAACTGTGGGACATTACATAGACAGGTGTGTGCCTTTTCAAATCATGTCCAATCACCTGAATGCAGCAGGTGGACTCCAGTCAAGTCGTATAAACATCTCAAGGATGATCAGTGGAAAGTGTCATGGCTGTAAATACTAACGTACATGTGATTTTTTTGTTTGTAATTTTAATAAATTTGCAAAGATTTCAAACAGACTTCTTTCATGTTGTCGTTATGGAGTAGTGTTTGTAGAGTTTTGAAGAAAATAATGAGTTGCACTGTATTTACTTTACGTTTTTTCTAGATTTTCTGGAAGGTTGTCTTTTTCCTTTCACTTTCAGCTGCTCTTCAACAGACAGATCAAATTAGGTCAAGGTTAGGCCACAGCATACTAGTGTAACTACTGTGTTCAGACCTGACTAACGAACTTGAAAACGCCTTGTGCTGATGATCCAGAAGGGCCTGAAGGGAGTGAAGCAGCATGTTAATGTTTACGGATAGAGCTTTAGTCAGGCCAGGATGTGTCATGGAGGGTGGTGGTAATTCTGACAAATAATTGATTCCTGAATTTGAAACTTAAGCTAAAAGTTAAATTTAACGTGACTGTTTAGGTTTAATCTTGTTTTCTTAGCGTGAGTTTATTCCAGATTTTGAATTCACTCACACATATCATTAATATGTGTATTTTACTCACCCATCCCAATATATTGTTCATTATATTGCACTATTGTTCACATTAATTGCAATATGACTTTTACTTGGTGAGTTAACTGGCTTTGTTCTTCACCATATTCAGCAGATCCTGTGTTTTTTTAATCTAGTACTTCTAGTACTATAGTAGTTTATAGACTGATCTAAAACCTAAACTGACCACTGGTATCTGAACTGAACCTATTAGCTATTAGAGTTGGAAGAACTGTTGGCTGGCCTCACCTTGACCCACTGGTCAGGAGCGACACCGCTCAGAGTGATGGTTGTTTCGGGTCTGTCCAGCAGAACCTTGAGCTTGGTGCATTTAGGGTCCTCGCTGGTACAAATACTAATGGGGACCATCCAGGTGGGACAATCCTCACCTGCCACAGAGACATGAACAAATTCTCAGTGAGAAGCAACAAGAGAAATTCAAGATTCAACAGTTTATTTGAACACTGGTGGAAGGAATCTGGTTTAGTGAGTGGAAGGAATCTGGTTTAGTGAGTGGAAGGAATCTGGTTTAGTGAGTTCACATGAGATAAGAAACATATTACATACAGTAACAACTAATAATAATTTAGTTATTGTAACAAATCAGCTTCATTTGAAAAAGTTTGTTTTGTTCATTATATTTATTATCAATTATTTTCTTGACAGTTTTATCTATGAAAATGTCAGGAAACAGTGAAAAAAATATCAAACTGTTTATTTTATCAAACCAACAGTTCAAAGCTCCAAAGATATTTAGTTTATCAATAACTAAATCAGTAGCGACGCACTCACCGTCGTGTGGTCCACTAGCACAGAACTTCTTCTGAGAGATCTTGAGGACGCGGTTGTCACCTTGCTAGAAATGAAATAATGGTTAGAGTCTATATATAATAAGCAGTTAAATAAAAATAATAGCTGGGGAAAAATTTTAATCAGGGAATTAATAGTTGCATACATCTGGTATATACTGCAGAAATACATTAAATTACTGAAGTTTTTACAATAATTAGATTTTTAAATTGTTTAAAATGTCATAAAAAATCTGTAAATGTCTTTTTCTGTCAACCAACAGTCGACACCACATCCAGTTTCCTGCTACTAAATGTGCATATTTGAAAGCGTGAACCCAATTCACTTCATCTTTTAGCGAGTCTCCTTCTTTTTTCATCTCAAAACTAAGTTTGTTTTTTGCCAACTGATCACCGCAGCCCAAAATATCAGAACCTTTTTGTAGTACGAGTCCTGCCCAGAAGAATGTCTAGGGAACGTTCACATGTGGGGACAGGGTGGGGCGCACGCAGTCACATACAGTGCCTCGCAAGAAGTATTCACACCCCTGAACTTTTTCCATCTTTCGTCACGTTACAATGACAAACTTGAAAAGTTTAAATACTTTGGCAAGGCACTGTACCTGGGTGTGTTTAGTGCAGCTGAACCCAGTTTTCAATTGTTCAAGTCTGGCAGCTTAATACATTCTGTAACTGCAGGGACTTTTTCACACAGATACACTTGGATTACTATAGTTCATGTTTTCTCAGATTGGCTGTGTGTTGTGTTACATTTTATTTGAAGATCAGAAACTATTTAAAATCAGATATATACCAAAAGGTTAAATCAAAAGGTGTGCAAAAACATTGACATTCAACCATTTCTAATGTATGTGGTTTGGTCATTTCTGACACCAGCCAGGCTCTGTGGTGTAAACAGTTTGTAGAGAACCGCATGGGTCCAAATCTTTAAACCCAAAAAGCTTGATAACAAATTTAGTAATTTTTTTAGTAGATACAAAATGTCTGGCAGCCTGTAATCCCCTGAAGCTCACCTGTTCCTGGTCCACCACAATAATCGGGAAGCCCATTTGCTTTGTCCATGAGCCCATCACTGCAGCGATGGGTTTCCCACTGGCCTGTTCCAGACAGTCCCATAAGTCCTCTGTGGAAGACAGCTGGGAGTCAGACTAGTACAAATGGATTTAATCATTTTGAGGAAAATAAGCCCATATGTTTTCACCTGTTGATGCATTTTTATGTTGGAACTTCAAAAGATAGGCGTTCATTCCTTTCCTGAAGTCCTACAGAGAAAAAGTAAGAGGTGGATGATCAATCTATGAGCACAGCATGTGTACATGAACAACTCAGAGCGTTAAAACTGTTCCCAACCTCGTCTCCTATGTAGTTGTGCAACATGCGGATCACTGATGCTCCTTTGCTGTAGGAGATGGCGTCAAAAATTTCATCTACCTCTGATGGATGGCCAACGTTCACCTGGAGCCAGAAACCAGATGTTAAGAGTCAGAGTGCAGCTTTCATGGGGTAACAATGATTATTATATACTCATCCAGCAACTCCAAGTAAAATAAATAAATCCCCTCTAAAAGTTCATGAAACGACTCGAGCTATGTCATGATATATATTCACCATGTTTCACCCAAGTATAGTTAGGTTCACTAGTAGATTCTTTGCCTTCCCATTACGTTGGTACTCGGGTTTGCATCTTCACCTGTGGTTTCTTTCCTATTGTAATGATTATGTCCTACAGTTGTGCTGATGGTTTTGTTCTGCTCAACGTTTGTTAACAGTAGATTCATAACTTGTCCCTTTGTTATTTAACACTTACAGAGTCATTTCATCTCATATCCATTGATTTATCTTAGACCCAAATGTCTGGTGCACAGCATAAAGGACAAACTATTCTTGTATATTACTATATTATTATACTTATTACTGTACTTTATCCTTGTAAATAACCAATAATCATGTAAATTTTGCTGCAGTACATTACAAACTCGTGCTACAGCTACAGAGAGAAGACCAGATCCTCGCTGATCATAACAGTAAGTAGTTTACATAAATAACGAGCCTCTTGCCAACAAACATTCGCGCAGCTTTACGTTTTGTAAAGTGAATCCCTGCTGTCACAGCCCACCTCTATAGGATGGCTGCTGTCCAGTGCGTCCAGGTCCAGAGCGCGGGTGTAGTCTGCTGAGACAAACTGGGTCCAGATGTCATACTCAGGGAAGCAGTGGTCCACGCATAGGTACTCGATCCAGGATGCAAATCCCTCATTAAGCCACAGATGGGTCCACCATTCCTGTATTAACACAATCGACCGATTAGATACTTTTGTCTTTTAAAGCTGTTTCTGTTCTAATAATTAACCCCCACAATACAAAAACTAACACTGACTGAGTGAACAAAGACTTTTCTTTATTGATACGCTTTTCTGGGTCTGATGCAACACTGACGTATGGCAGGTCATGCATGGACAAAAAAAAGGGAACTGAATTCCCACAAACGTTTAACTGTTGTACTTCAATAGAGCAGGACACTCTGACTTTTAGTTTTTGGAGTTCAGTCCCTTTTTTTGAAGACATTATCTACATTACTATGGAGAATCAGTACACTTCCTTTAGTTAACATCTGGCAATAAAAGCCCTAATTTAAAGGATAAGAGCTGTCATTTTTACATGTTTATTATTTTAAAGAACTATAATAAATAGCCTCTATTCATCACAATGTGTCACCACAGAACCTGGTTTATTTGTCTGTGATCACATCACTGCACTGGTGACACACTTAGAGCTGCTGACTGACTGGTTCCTGTGTTTTAAGATGCTTTTTTCCACAGACTTCGTGCTACATTTAGTTTTTAGTTTTTAGTTTGATATAAAACTAGTCAATGTTCCTAACACTCTATCCATGTATAAGCCCATCTAAAGTTTTTTTTCCTGTTACAAATAGAGGTTGTGGCTGGTAAGAACACTGTGCTCAGCCAAAGACAACAAAGCAGGGCGTTTGGGCATGTGTTTCCAAAATCCAAATCCAAACCACAAAGAGGGTTCAGACACCCACGGAAATAAAATGTTTCCTTTTATTTAGTTTAGACTGTCACACATTTCAGTGTGCAGCAGTTCTTCAGCTCCATGGTTGAGTCCTTTAAATAATCTGCAGTTGTGCTCATTAACATGACTTGGATACAGCTTTGTGAATATATATATATATATGTACAGCTGAGCTGGGAAAGTTTATACCCAGTGCAGCTGCTCACATGAAATTAAGAACAGACTTTGGTATGAATGCAATAAAACAAGTAAAGAAATCATGAATATGGAAAATCTCTTTTAGATTTAAGTTCATTGGGTAAATATATATATATATTTTAAGTTGTTTTTTTGCATTTTGTAGCATAGTTTATCCTGATGTGTGGTGTTTTTTTAAATTGTGTTCGTGAACTCTCTTTCTTCCCATCGAGAGGATCAGAAATGAGCTTTTATCTTTACTGTCTTTTAATTCTTGCAAGTGCAAATGCACAGAAAGAGGGTAGTCTCGTGTTTATACTTGTCAAAGCTGTCAAATGAATCTAGGTAGAATAAACAAGTTGTATAAAACCGGACACAGGAAGAAAGTACTGAATATGCTGTACTTGTAAGGAACACTGAACCAGGATTTCACTAATGAGTTCTCTCATCTATGTCACTTGCACTCATTTCTGAGTCTTATTTCTTCTGTATAGTTTAGTTTTTGGCCGTAAGGGAGTGAAGAGCCGTGTGAGGTTGGCAGATACCTCTGATTACAGGTCTGTGCTTTCTTCCTCTTTACCGTGACTGATCTGAACTGACTAGAAGGAAGCATCACTAATGTGGGCATGCTTTTTGTGATTTGGGTTATGCCTAGTTACCATGGTGACCAAGTTTCCGAACCACTGGTGGGCGAGCTCGTGTCCAACCACTAGTGCCACCCACTGCCTGGAGGACGAGCAGGAGTTCTTGGGGTCGATGAGCAGTGCCGTCTCCCTGGAAAGCAGCAGGAAATCAAGGTTAACACAAAGACGGCAGAAGGTCAACACTTCGTCTGAACGCCAGCAGGTTTCCTTCCATCGAACGTTCAGAGTCCACAGCTGCTGCTGGGCTGTTTATTAAGAAAACTGCACGCAGATGGCTGAGGATGGTAGATGGCTGGCACCTGATGCGATATGATAATCGCATGCCAACTGGATACCTAACAGGTGGCAGAGCTTCTAAGTAACCACAAAGCAATTAAAAAGCCATCAGTGCTGTCAACCAAGACTTAACCGCAACAACGGTTTTGTTAAAAGGGAAAAAAAATGCATTTTTTTATCACTTGATTTTTATGAACCTGTGTAAGCACCATTCCTCGCTGCCCTTAAAAGCCTTAATGTGCTACGTTATTGTATGTGTATCATTGTGTTTACAGAACATCCTCCTCTCCAACTGAGTAAACATCAGGGCTGAGGCGAGGCAAGAATCTGGCAAAACAGTGGTGATGATTCAAACTGTTTTTTGTAATTGCAATTTTTAAACCCTGAAGGTTGCAAAAAAGTGTACCTTTACTGTTCTGTACTGTCTGGGGGACCAATCACAAGCCACTTCCTGGCACAGATCTTTGCATCTACACTATTCATTAAAAATGAAGTTCAATTTATGTATATTTAACATTCCTTTGAACTGCTTTTGGGGGCTGTCAGAATCTGGTGAATCTAAATGTGATATCAACATCATTTCTATTTTTATTATATATAATTGCACAATTTACTTTTGGTACTTTTGACTTGAAAGAGGAAAACTAATGAAGGCGGTGTTAATTATTGGCTATTGTGAACATCTATCAAATGCAGTTCAACTTTGATCAAACTTGCAGCGTTTTATTGTGCAGTGTAGGACTGTAAATGTCGATCCAGCAGAGATAACTTTACTTTAGCTCAATATAAAATAATAGCTGATGTGGCTCATTTGAAACCTGTGCCATTGTCTTGGTTTTTTTTTTATTACATTTTTACTGCCATAGACACACAAGACAGATCCTGTTGAATAAGATAACATCAACTTTATTAGTCCCCATGGTGAAATTTGCTTTGGACTCATTACTGCAGGACCATAATAAAATTACAAATACAGATCAGCAGATGATAAACAGGTACACCAAGCCACTACTACTAAACTACCACATGCTTCATAGTGTAATGTGTTTTGTTCTTATTGAGCTGTAACCCCTTAAATTTTCAGATTTTTATGCTATTTCTATGCAGCAGTGTTTATAGTATGATATAACGTCTCCCTTGCAAGAGAAGTTTATAATCTCAACAGGATTTACTTAATAAAATCCAAAAGCAAAATGCTTGAACTCAATGCGTAGTTTGAGAGGCAGGATCACACATTCTCTGTTGCCCTTGCTTGATGTCTGGTCATTTACGTGCATCACATTATTGTCCACAATATGACTTGGCAGTAGAAATAGTGCAGCCCTAGTTTTTACAAGCCAGTAATGTCCATGTCAGAGTTAACCAACAGGCTGATGTAAGGCTTCACCTGGACTGTGCCACATGGTATCATCTGCAACATATCGCTGTCATAAGAAGACGATGACGCGCATATGCACCATAATAAGGGCATCTCACATGAGCCTATAAACCAATAATCATAGAGAGAGGCCAAGCTCACATGTTAGAAGAGCCCGAGGAAGGTGTTGTGTCACAAACCCAAACACCAATCTTGTTAGGTGTCCAGTCGTGGTCCTGGTCCTCAGCGACCACAGTCCTGATTGTTTTCCAACCATCGCCACACCTTCAGCTTCTGACTGGCTGAACACACCGATACAGAGGTGGAAGGAAAACAAGCAGGACAGTGGCTCTTCAGAAACAGGACTGACTACCCCTGCGTTAGACCAACAACAGAAACAAACTCCTTTAATAAAGAAGGGTTTTGTTTGCCAGTGGTTCAACATTTACATTTTTCATCTATCATTCATCTAGATGAGGACCCAGACATTATTTAATTGATTATGTTTCTAATTTAGGTTCATAATCATTTTAGTTCAGTATTTAATGATCAGTTACATTTTTACCTGCTGCTTGTGTTTGTCAACAGATATAGTTGACGCTGAAGCTACGTTAAATATATTCTTTCCTCTGTGTATCGTACAGCTGATTGTGTCGTCTATGTGAACTTATGACGGTGCAACAGACCGATTATATAACACATTATATAGTCTCTGGCGCCCACAGAGCTGGGATCACACCATCTGCTCAGTGCTCCTCACATGCAGCACAAGGTGGTTGGCAACACACTACACACACTGACACCATAACTGAGCATGTCAGTACCGCATTATTAATCACTGTAAAGATAAAATACAAATACACACATACATGTGACGCTCTATACGTAACAGCGCTTCTGAGCATTAGATGTTAACTCAATTTCGATATTCTTAAACCACCCTAAGCTGCAGTAATGTGGTTTCCAAACTATGTTTGGTGTTTCAAGTTTTAATTTGTTTACAAAATTAGAAAAAAGGTTTAAAATCGAAAGACAGAAATGAGTTTACCTGTAGGTGACAAGGCCCCAGTTTTCCATGGCACCTGAGTGGAAGGAAGAAGCATGTTTTACTCTCTTCTTAAACACTGAGTCGAAATGTGTTACGATACCTGGCGCAGGATTGACAACTACTCACCAGCAGCAAAATCAGCAATAGCTATGAGATCAATTTTAGGCAACGGGTAAGGAACATTGAAGTAGTCTTTGTAGAAAGGTAAGGTCTTAGTTGCAACCTGTAAAAAAGACATGAAACAATTTATAAAAGTGATCTGAGACGGCAAAAACTGACAGAGACAAGATGGATCCGACAGCGATGTTAATCTATCATCATACAAATGCTGGTAGATGCGAGTTTTTTTCTCTCCGTTTAACTTTATTAATCTCAGAATTAATTTTACTTTATTATTTATTTTTTATTTTACTTGTCACAGCTGTTCTCTGCTCAAAAGGAAAGTAGGCAAAAGAACAACAACAAAAAAATTATAACATGTACTGTCCAACAACTAGTACTACTACTACTACTACTACTACTACTACAGCCAAACTCTAATCAGAGATAAAAGTATCTAGTGATTGTGTTAATGTGGTCAGTGAGTTAAACTGTGGTTTCCTGTTTGACAAACGGTTTCAGTAACCTGCTCACCTCCAGTGCAAATTTCCCTTGTTCCGCTTTCCCCATGGGCGTGTAGACGCGTACCGTTACGCCATCTGATGACTGGCTCTCCACATAGTCATATTCACCAATGACAAAAGCTACAAGGTATGTGGACATGATGGGTGTGGTGGCAAACTTGACTTCCACAAGGTTTTCATCCTCTGGATATGGCTTTTGATCAATGACATTCTGCAGAGAGGAAACAGCAGTTGAACGGTTGAATATGCAGACATCATAATGTGTTTGTGGGCTAAGTCTGAAGCTCCACCAGCAGCTGTTGCAGGCTAAAGTATTTATGATCTGATGTGATGTCTGGCAGAACACATACACACACACACCGATGATGCTTTTGCTTTAATGGGGCTGAAAACGAGTCATTAAAATCAGTTCATCGTAATCCTCTGTAAAATTAATGGAGCACGCTTCCATTAGCTTTTGACATTTCCTTCGTACAAATAAAAAACCTTGACCCAGTGGTGTTGACAAAACAAATATCATTAGATCGTTAGGAATCTGAAATCAATTATAGGATATTTATCTTATTGTCAACAAATCCCACAAAAAGATCCACACTAACCATACTGTCTGACTGTCCTGACACATCCCAGTGACCACATATACGTCCACTTATGTAACCCAGTCACAATCAGTTTTCTATTAGCTTTTGAGCAATGAGATACCTGGTTTATATAAACAGGTAAGAGATTAGAGAAAGCTCATATGTGGAATACGACTCCTTTTACAGTGCCCATTCAAGGCAGGTTTACTGTACCAATATGGCGCCGTGTTGTTCTGTTTCATAACGGCATAGGCAGTCAGCAAGCCCGTGTCAGAGACGAGGTGGTTTATCACCTCGGTAACAGAACCATGGCGCTGTTGGATGTTTGTGTCGAAGTGGTGTGAAAGTTTTTACTGTGAGCTCAGCTGCTATAGCTGTATTTCCTGAGAGACTACCCGAGTCTTTACAATGTTTTTAATTGTCATTGTGTACAACATGTTGATGATTACAGTGGGGTGGTTTGTGGAGCTGAGGGAGAAACAGGGAGACGCACAAAGGACTGCTACAGCGTGCAACTGGTTGGATGAGGGCAGCAGCAGAAGGTGGTCAGCACAACCAGTCGTGTGTTATAATGCTTAAAATGCCTCCAACTACTCCTTTATCCACATCTGCTTAAACACATGCACTCTGGACAATGTCTGGAGAACTGGGTCTGGACTTTTTGCAGAGTTGTGAGTTCACACATACAGCAGAGAGCAGGAGACAGTTCGGATCAGATGTGTTCTCACTTGGGGAAATAATCCATTTGGTGATGGACGGTGCCTGGGTAGAGTGTGCAAGTGACACAAAAACAATTTTGTGTTTTCAGCACATAAAAGTAGAAACATGATCAGGAACTATAAGTTTGCAGTGCCTGTTTCCTGAAGGAGAGAAGCGCAGCGCAACAACAGAAAGCATGGCAAATATTTCTTTACTTTCTGAAAGTGAAGGCAGACTCATTGTGAATTAAAATTACCTGCTGTGTTTGCACATGGGCTAACGTCATACACAGAGTTTGTACTAGCAGGCTCACAGGATAAAGTTAGTTTATTGTCTGAGCCGAACATGCGCTCTCACATGCAGCTCACCTGCGTAAAGTCTGGAGAAGAATGAGGAAACTCAATCAGTGGCCACAAACATCTACGGCCACGTTGCACATTTTTAGTGTTACGTTGGTTTAAAAATGACCTTCAGAAATTGTCTAGATAATTGTGTTAAATGGAAGAATGGCACAACAGCTTTGCACCACTCTCTGACATCTCCTCTCACCCCTATTTTCCACTGAGTCCAGCAGTGGAGCAGGAGTTGAACGCTCCCACTCTAGCTTTTGGTCCTATTCATACCTCGTGTGCAGCATGAGTGTCCCAGAAGCCGCTTCACTATAAATACGTGCCAGGTATTTTTTACAGAAGCTGCGTCAAGCAGCACAGAACAGATGAGATGAACACTAAGTAAAGTCTGATAGAGAATTTGGTTTATTTTCACCATAACACGTTAAGCGTTGTGTAAAACTCCCTGTTATGTCTGTAGCTTGTTGACCGAACCTGCTGTGCTGCAATCAGCAGAAGGAGAGAGTTTTTCTTCTGCTAGACAATGTGTGTCAAACATACAAACTAAATAATCATGAGGACTTATATAGTTTAACAACAAAATGGCAAATAATTAAATTTATGTTTTAGTGGTAATTAAGGAACATATCTTCCTTTCAGATAAATTGTAAATAAAAAATCACAGATATTGACCGAGAATACTGAAATCTAGAAGTTGTCTTGAAGCCAGACACACAACGCTCCACTTCTACCTGCTCTTGATGGAGAACGCTGCTTTTAAGAAGACAGACTAAACGCGCGTCACACTTGTGATGCCTCAAAGCCGCCTTGTGGAAAATGGGGGGTCAAAATATAAAACACAAAGTGGCCTGTAGAAGTCTAAATAAGTCAGTCTCCACTTCCCTGACTAGGAGGTGTTGTGAAAAAGAGCTACGAAAGGAAAGGAAGCAGAGTCTTAACTGTCTATGAAGCCATGCCACTAAAATAGAGGAGAGATCTGATTACTGATGCACATATCTGCTGAACTACAATAACCAGGCTGCTTAAGTGCCAACTGATTGGTACTCAAGTTGCACATGTTTTAAAACTGCACATGTGTTACTGAGACGAATTTGGACGACCAGCGCTGCAGGTCACATGGGGCCATGGGGCTCCACAATGACTAAGTAGGCTCTGGTCTGTATTTGTGGCAGCAGGGTGGTGAATGTGGGATGTGTGTGTGTGTGTGTGTGTGTGTGTGTGTAGGTAATAAATGAAGGTGTTCATTCAGTGCAACGGTGTGGCTGACTGGTGTGTTTTAATAGTTTCTCAACAACAATGGATCTCTGTGGCACAAAGGAAAGACAAACATGCTCACAGTACCTGTTGGTAGGAAACATCTATTGTTGCTTTTGGTTTTTTTGACACTCAGGCCAGTGGTTGTTAGATATCCTGTTTGTGTACAAAAGCGCTGGATAGACTAACTCGCACAGTAAAAGTTAAAAGACCTCAGGGATACAAGTTCTAAAACAAAAAACAAGCTGTTATGGATGTTGGCTGCTGCTCATGTGTGACTAAGAGAGGAGGAACCCAAATCTAGCACTGCAGCCACAATTAGTGACAATTCCTGCATGAAACTGTTCAAGGCAGCGTGACATGAACACTTTCCAGTGCCACCTGAAAGTGTGAACCCTCATATTAACACAGAGCATGCACAAAGCATCTGCTGAATGCAGTGTTGTCTTACGTCGGACTTTAAAAGGTCGCTGTACTTGCTGAGGTAATAAATTTCAGCAGGTACGTGCATTTAAAAGGTCAAGAGCTGGACCGGCATCAGTCTGAACAGAACACCAAGTCTTGCTGCATAATGATCTGCACTTTATCTATCACAATTACCATGAAAGTACATCATATCATCATTATTAATGTGGTTATTTGACAATATTCTTCATTGGTTTGTCTTCCATAATGAAGTGTTGCTGTTGGACTTAAAAATACACCATTATTAACATCTGACACGCTGCATTTATGTCATTCACATTTACTCCGTCGTCAAAAACATCCAAATTTAGCTTCATTGGCACCGCCCAGATGAACTGCATGAGCCTGGAGGGGTGGTGTTGTTAGAAATAATCCAAACCAGATGATGTTCTCTGCTGCAATTTAGCTGCAAACACTTTCAGACACTCAGACATGACCACTGACGACAGTGTCCAAGACAAACACACGAGGACCTCTCCCGACAATGACCGACCTCTGCGTAAACGTGTAGCAGTTACACTTCACATGTACTTTAACACGACATCAGCCAGAGGTAGAATGTGCAGTGGCTGTCTGTCCTCTGTTATGTAACGAAGTGAAAAGAGAAGGAGGAGAAAGGAGGGGAAAAACGCATATACGCATAAAAGAAACTTGGCAGGAGAAAGTGGCTCAAGCTGTCTGGGGTCTGGACTTTCTCAGAAAGAGCAGCGAACATATGACACGTACCATATTTGACAAGGCTACACGGTCCTTGGGAACGATCAGAGCGATGTCAAAGGTGGCTTTGATAGCTGGCTCATCCCAGCAGGGGAAGGCTCTGCGAGCGTCCGTAGCCTGGAGTGGGGAAGAGAGAGAAAAAGGACAAAGTGAGACCCAGAGCATTGAATCCGGATAAGCCCAGAATGTGTTTAGATCCAGCACTTGAGTGTGTCTCCAGTAGTTATGATCACAATTCACCTCCTCACTTGCTGTAAGTGGCAGCTGGAACGCCGTCACCTTTCTTCCTTACAACAAAAATGACTTTTGTCCCATCTGTGTGATTAGGGATGCATCAGCTTTTACATTTTATTATTAAAGGTTTTAGGAACTGAAAGTATCCGAGAGGCTGACCTCAAACCAAATATTCCTTGTTCTTTCACCTTCATTTTTCCCTTTTAGAACCAAAGGGACATGGGCTGTCGTTTTGCTGTGCAAGCAGCCCCGGGCTCCTTTGTTCTCGCAGGAGCAGGTGGCAGTAGAGCCGAGCGGCTTTATCTCAGGCAGGTAATGTGTCCTGTAAGCAGTTTGTCAAAGCTCACATGCCAAAGGCGTCAAACTTAGCTGCAGCATCTGTAGCATTTAAATAAACAGCCAGTGATTTTTATCTACTCTGCAGCCCTGGAACACAGGCGCAGATATTTTTCCAGACTTGTAACAGCTACCATTACAGCCTCACTCAACGCAGGTGTTGACTGACGGACTGGTGTTGCCGTCGACCAGCTGAGCTTCCAGCTATTCTTGGAACATATGTGTTTCATACACTGAGCGTGTGCAGCAGAAATCATAATGGGAGCCAATTAAAGAGAACTTTTACTCTAATAATTAATACATTTCTGATTTCTTTCCTGAAAATGTGATAAACTTGGAGGTGGAGGTGCTTAACTTACTTGAGTAGGCATTTAGGATGTTTTTTAAAGATATTTTTGTTATTTTTATATATTTGTATACAGTCAGGGGCATACAGAAATGTTAATTAATAATAAATGCTGCTACAATAAAATTCAACTGTGGTATTAAGAAAAGATAGGCTCTATAGTAAAATAAAATGTTTTTAAAATGTGGG
>OMLM01009360.1:24476-40810 GCA_900302695.1 Helostoma temminkii
AATAATAATAGCTGTCACAGATGATGGGGTCTCTATGTCTCGACATGTGGTGAGACTATCATTACTGATTGACATGAAAACCAACATGAAGCAGGAGGAGTTCAACGCCTGATAAAGCTGACGACTGCTTATTCTGAGTGGACGAGCTTCTAGCGACGCAGACGCTGCAGGTCTGATGGCGCCGACTGAAACACTACAAAGAGGACGCAACAGCTCTGATTAGTGACCTCTAGATCACTAATATATAACTGACGGCTCATAAACACACACAAAAAACAAGTTAGGACTAATGTATCTACAGCAGGCAGGACGCTCGGACAGTAAATTAAAGACACTGATTAATGGAGCTGTAAACGCCTGGCAGCACACGATTACCAGGCCAAAAGGAAATCATAATAACCATAATAATCAACAGAAATACTCGATTATATAACATGACACCACCATGGAGTAATTACCTTGCACTTAAGCTGTAACATTTCAACAAGAACACAATGATTTTAACTAACCATTTGGTGAATCTCAGTGCACTGTGCTCTGAGAATTTTATAAAATTATTAAGACGTAATAATCCATATACTATTAAGATCATCATATTGACTTTAGGCACCTCGTTTAAAAGCTTGGTGATCGTTTTCTACAGCCATTTCTCTCAGAGCTGCTGTTTTCAGGAGTTACAGAAGCTTAACTGTTAGCCGTTTGCAGCCTTTTATAGACGAAGAAAAAAAATCCAGAAAGTACCTATTTATTTCTGGAAGGCACCATGGGAAATGCAATTTACAGTTTTATAATTATTATAAACAAAAGGAAAATTTCAGCAAGAATGTTTTGATCCCTAGGGGGTTAAAGTGAAAATAACCAGTCCATCATACGTAATACACATAATAAGTGTGAGACCATGTGCTGGTGCTGCTAAGAAGTCCATCTGTGTTTTGTAAATGTAGTAAACGTCCACAATGAAAGGTACATTAGTTAAGATTTGTTTAGGTTTCATTTCTCTTTTACTCACACACAGTGTCTCATCCTCTGTCTTTCAGCTTGTATCTCAGTCATGTCCTAACACAGTATTAATGTGTATTTGTTTGGAGGGTAAATACTGAGAGATCGTGTCTAAACCAATACTAGCATGTGACTAAGTCCAGATCCTCTGTTTCAACCTGTGCAGGTTTAACAGACTTAAATCCTGCAGAGGTTCAGCTTCTAATGAAAGCCTGCATTCATGGTCCAGATTAGAGCGACCCGGTTTAGCTTTCTCAGAAACACATGTAAACACACACACGCATGCACGCACACACACACAGAGCAGCTTTTCCAAAACATACTGTATAATAATGTAATGAAATTACACATGACTGTCACATCCTATGTTGCAACACAGGCGAAATATGTGTTGAGCAATAACATTTCCCAGAGAAAACATTTTTCCCATTTTCCTGAGGCCACGAACTGACCTCAAACTGTGTGACAGCAGCGTAGCGGACCTCTCCAGCAGGGGTTGTGTATTTACTTCTATAGAATCCTTTCATTTTGTCGTTCAGCTCCCCGACGAAGTCGATCTTCAACGTGCCGGAGCCTGGGGAGGCGTGCACAGAGAGAGTTGCACTGTTCTTTCAGCCAAAGGGGGAAAAATCAACAGCAGTGATAAGATTTCTCAAAAGCAGGGACAACCAACAGCAGAGCCAAGTGAAGTCCCTTCTTACCTTTCTGCAGAGCACTAGGGAATGACAGGGTGACTTTCTCATCCTCATTTTGATAGTTGAATCCTGTAGCGTTAATTTCTAAAAGGACAAAGGGGAAGAAAAGGCTCAGTGGCTTATCGATTAAGGACTATAAATCACGTTAGAGATGAGAGTGATGAGATCAAATGAGATGGCTACAAATTATATTTCTATTTGCAGCAGTGTGATAACATAACAAATGCAGAAAAAACTGGGTAAAAAGCTGACAAAGTCTAATCCTCACCTTCCCCTCCCTGTGGTACAAAGGAAGCAGTGATGATGTCGATGTCAGCACAGTTCATCACAATCTGATTTGTGGCTTGTGTAACCTGTAAATATTGACATGAAACAATATAAATTATACTTTGATAACGGTGGCGGTGTCACACTCTCATACAACAATCTGTCCAGGAAAAGATCACAGTTAAGTAGCGCTCAAACTGAACTATCACCTGCACTTAAATATGAGGGTGTAAAGAAGTCAGAGGTTTCTACGTGCATCGTTTAAATGGTGCGAACTCTCGGCTGACGCTGCCGATAAATGCTGTGAGTTAAACCTACAGAGGCTTCAGGCAAAGCTGCTCACTGTTAACTCAAACAAAACAAAGTGATGGAAAACAAAGAAAGGACAAAAACTGTGCACACGGCTGACTGAAGCCAAAACACTTGGACGTCGTGCAGAGAGAGTGGTTACAGTGACATTCACAGTTTGTGGCACCAATGGTTGGACACTTCTGTTGGTTGGGACACAACAGTGGAGATGAAAGATGGCAGGCAGATGGCAAAGCGCCATGTTGCTTCAGACTTTGTACAAACTGCATGTAAACAGTGTATTCCTAAACCAAACCAGGACGACTTTAAACCTCTGGAGGAGTCACCTCAAAACCCACAAACACCGAAATGATTAACACGAGTGTTTGAATAAATTCAAACAAGTGTTTCAATATTCAAACACTAGTTTGAATGTTTTATGAATGCAGTCTGCCTGAATATGTTTGAGTGTCTTGTCTTGTCTTGTCTTTTCTTGTGAAAAGCGTCATTAACGTTTATAAAACACATTTTGTCCATGGAACCTGATTTGATCGTTTAACAAAATAAGCAAAACTTCACAAAAGCACGATGTGGCAGCTTTTAGTGTTTTAGTGCTGAAACATTCGGCAATAGAAACGTTTTTCTCCTAAGAAAATGTAAAACGTCAGCTTGTCAAATCAGGACACTTGTAACTTTTCTAATATTTACATTATTGGGGTAAACTGTGAGTGTTTGGTTTCGGGATTTATGTCACAATTCTTGTGTTTAACAGCAGTTTGCTTCACAAAAAACTACTACTCCATCTGGTTTCCGTCACATCTTCTTCTGTGGATATTTTTTCTTCTTTGTTCTCGATAGTGAAGCAGATTATATCACATCAGAGAGAGGTGTCATGTAAACAAAAAGCTAATACTTCCTCATTTATAATTCATTCAGACACCAAATTGTCATATGTTCTTTTTTGACTGCTGTGAAAACGCCTGATGACTGAGTGCTCACAAGCAAGCAAAGGTATTGGGACACTCAGCTGACAGGTCTCTGTGAGCACAACAGTGTAATGTACACACTGTTTTCATACACACTATTTCCGACATAAAAGTAAACACAAGCCACTATGTCTGTTAACAATAGAGCCTTAACAAAACTTCATTCTAGCCTGATCCACACTGTTTTCACTTCACACGCTGCTGTAGCTTAGCAAGCTTATAGTCAGAGGAAGGAGTCCTGATTGAAGAAAGTGAAGCTAATGGTAATAAAATGAGTAGAAGTGGTGTTTCGTTATTCTTTCTAAGAGTAGATCAGAGTGGGAATGAACAAAATTCAGAAAGTGTAATGTAAATACCATCATTTCACCTTGCTTAATGCAGTTAAACAGCACCAAAACTAGCAGCTAGCTAGCTTTACAACGAGCAGTGTACATTCCCCAAATGTACCCAGAAGACTGTTTAAAGTACAGTTTAACTTTAACTACAGCTGAACCGATATTTGGACATCATGCAAATCCACTGTCTAATTGTCATTTTACGACCGGGGCAGTTTTTAATGTTTACATATATCGCATAATTTGAAGCGAATGACTGAGGAGGAGAAGGGTGGGAGGGGGCGACATGCTGTTACCATGATTTAGCAAACATAACTGAGCGTTAGCTGAACGTTATCAAGTTTGATCGGTGGCTTACAACTAGTTAATGGATGGTGGCTACGAGGAATGCATTGGCGTTACTAGGGTTTGTCGTTTTTGGCATCTATTGAACTGCTCTTGACACACATGAAGCGCAGCAAAGCGCTGTTAGCGCGCTACTGAGACAGTTGGCTAAGCTAACATGAGACTGCAAGTCTGCTACGGGACTGCTGTGCTGGCCCCGCTTCGGTTAGCTTGAGGACAGTAACACAAACAAACCTCCAGTCGGTACTTTTTCACTGACGGGTCTCCAGGCTCAGCGAAAGCCAGACAGAAACTGTTAGCTAGCTAGTTAACTACTGCCAGCTAACGGCTAGGCTAACCAGGTTACTAGCTAGCAGCTAACAACGTTATTAGTCGAACACAGTTAGCTTGGTGTATTACATAACAAGATCCCCACCGTGCATTCATAAATTCAACCGTGTATGTAAGCATATGCTTCGGGTATAACATACCTCCACCAGCGCCTCCAGTTTGCCCTCGAAAGTGAAGTCGATCAGGTCGGGCTTCAGACATAACCCATAGTTGACGGGGTAAACATCAGTTGGTAACCGTACGAAGGGCCTCCTTTCGGGCATGGTTCTTATTTTTGACCGGCTGCTCTAACGAATGTGCAACGGTAGTTAGCGCTCTTAGTTTTATTAATAGACAGCTGACCAAACTGGGCCTCGACTGTGATGATGGACAGCAAGTAGTGACTTTGTGTACGAATGACAGCGGAACCTTGCGGCCCAAGAACAGCAACATCAACGGGATCCCTCTGAGCACTGCCAGCTACACTCCTCTCCCCGCTCAGCCTGACCACTCTGGTTAGGCAGCGTCGGCCTGTGACGTCATCGCGCCTCAGCGTACGTGCCTGACGTGTGTTCCAAACACTTCCTGTTTTTCTATCTGCACACCTCAAGAACCCGTCTTACGATATAGTTTGAATATTTTAAATATGTCTTCTACTTTCGGCTGGTGCCGACAGGAGAGAAGAATCATCTGTTTCCACCTAATTTCATCCTCAGCTTTTTTCTCTCACACTAATTTCTGACTTCTGGCTCCATCTACAACTTCCTTCTACCAGTATAACCACTATCCCTCCTCTGCATATGTCCAAACCATCTCAGTCTGGCCTCTGTGACTTTGTCCCTAACACAGCCAACCTGAGCTGTCCCTCTGATGTGCTCCTTCCTAATCCTGTCCATCCTCATCACTCCTGAAGAGAACCTCAACATCTTCATCTCTGCCTCGTCTTTTCCTCACTGCTCCAGTCTCTAACACAGCAGAGCTGCTCTCACTACTGTCTTGGACCTTTCCATTGATTCTTGCTGACACTCTTCTGTCACACACTCCTGACACTTTCCTCCACCCACTCCAACCCGCCTGCACTCGCCTCTTCCTCTCTTTTCCACACTCCCCGTCCCACTGGACTTTTGACCCTAAGTATTTAAACTCCTGCACCCTCTTGACCTCAGCTCCCTGTAACTTCACTGTTCTGCTTCCCTCCCTCTCGTTTGTACACAAATATTCTGTCTTACTACACTCATTCCTCTTCAGTCCAGAGCAGACCTCCACCTCTCCAGGTGCTCGTCCACCTGTATTCTTTGTGTTAAAATGAAAAAATCCAAACAGAGCGTGCTCATAAAATAAAGTCTGTCCCGATTCCCGCTCTGGTCACCTGTTTATTTCAGTTTTCACCCGGTTTATCACTTCCCCTGATTCCTTTCATCTATTCTGTCACGTTTGCTGTCTCCTGTTTATTTAGTTTGCCCTCTGTCTGTGCTTTTCCCTGAGATCTGCTTTTCCACTTAGTTTCACTTTTTCCTTATTCAGTCGTTTCCTGTTTTCACTGTTCTTCCTGATTCCTGGTTATTAGTTCCATCTTCTCCACCTGGCAGCCTGCACCGTTTCTTTGTCACGCAGTTAGTTGTTAATCACCACTCCCTTTTAAACCTGCTTTTCCTCACACTCTAGTTTGTCGGGTTGTCGTTGTTTGCACCCTGGCTTTTTCTCCTGCGTGTTCACACTGAGGTTTTTGGTTAATTATACAGAATGTTGTTTTATGTGTACTGTCTGTAGCCTCCTGCTCTGCTCCTGCCAGCTCCGGTATCAGCCTGCTCCCGTGGGTTCTGCAGCTCTCTGTTCAGCCTGAACTCACAGACTCCAGTTCTGCACTCACCGGCTTCAGGTTCCAGTGCTACACGTCTCCTATTCTGCAGTCTGGCCTTGTGTTCCCTGTACCCTTCAGCCTGCCTCGGGTCCCCGCCCTCATCAACCAGCTCCTGGTTCTGGGCTTCATCCTTCAGTTCCTATCACCAACCTTCACCTACTGGTTCCTGGTTCTGGTCCGTCCCTGTTCTGTTCCTGTTCCTGGTTCTGGTCCGTCCCTGTTCTGTCCCTGGTTCCTGGCATCCCTCATCTGCTCCGTTCCTGGTTCCTGTCTTTACTCACCCGCTCTGTTCCTGGTTCTGGTCTTCCCTCGTCTGCTTCATTCCCGGTACCACTGATTATTCTTCTGTTCCTCTGGTTCCCAGTCCATGACCATCTGCTGCATCATCTCCACTGCCTTCATTAATAATAAAACTTTTACCAACCTCACTCACCTGGTCCGGCTGCTTACTGGGTCCATAGACAAATGTTTGACTGGATAAACTATTTTAATTCAAACCTCCTTAATCTTATCTGTAAATAGGTATTTGTGAGGCAACATCCAAACTTTTTGCCAATCAACATTACTGTGAAAATTGCTCCATTAGTAGGTGGATACATTAATTTGTTTTTTTTTTTAAAGACACAAATATTTGTATTAATATTCTTTAAAGAAGGTAGAAACTAGATTTTACCACTAGGAGTGACAATCAGGTGTCATACAGGCGGGTTAGGGTCATTATTTTCATTTTATTGTCATTAGGACATAATGGCTGTATTTAAAAACATAAATGACATTGCAGCTCACAAAATACTATAATATTCAATTTGGGGGAATCCAGATAGCAGACAGCTTGTATTAACTTGCTTTGTTTTGTTTAGTAATTATCAGTTTAATTTCATTATTGTGATTTAGTAAGTCACACACTTAAAAATGTTTTGTTTTCCTTCTTTGTTTTTCACTGTCTGAATAATTGATGTTTTATTTTGAAAGTTACAAGCATTTACTATTAGATTATACAGTTGTATTGTTAGCAATTACAAAAGCTTTAGCCGTGCTCGGACTCCAGCTTTACTATCTCTAAAGTGATTTCCATCCCAGAGTAGGCAGGATATAGTTAATAAGGTTTATGAAACTCTCTTCAGACTACAGAATGTGAACATAGCAGCTACATTTATGTGGATATCAGCTCACAGGAGGAACGAGGAGGCAGATTCATTTCAAAGGACACAAGCAAGCAGGAAAACGGCACATTTCTCTGAGGCAGAAACAAACACCAGAATTAAAAGTAAAATTATCAGTAAATGTCAATGCTGTAAATGGGACAAGGGAAAAACAGGCAGACATCTGTATTCCATCTGAAAGGAAGTGTGAATGATGAGGGCAACAAGAGGAAATACTAAGGAGGATACAGTGATATCAAGGTTAAGATTAGGTCACACAAAACTAAATAAGACGTTACTTTTATGTTTTTGTCAATATTGTCTAGTGCAGGAATCAGCAGAGCGCATTGTCACTGTCAGAAATATATTTCAGGAAGAGAGAAATGAAACCACAGTGACTACAAGAACGTAATCTGAAACACATACTCATGAAACATGGAATTGAAACCTTGAATTGGAATCAGTGGTGTTCCTGAGAGAAACAGGGTTAAGAAATAGAATTTAAGTTTATTTATTTACTTACTCAGTTATGTTTAGTTACTCTGGTCCACACTGCGGCTTAGTGGCAATAATGCACCTTATTGTTGGATGCAAACTAACTGTTCTGTTGTAAAAACTGATGTTTCATGTCAGCCTTTGGGCAGATGAAGCCAGACCAAAACAAGTGCTTATTGTTCTGCCTCCTCAGCTGCATTGATGACAATAACATTTCTGTAATTACTATGCACTAAATTGTGTCTTATGACATGGACACACTTCTCCTAATAGCATTTTGCTTGAATGTTTTTCTCCTCGACTTAGATTCCTGCTTGTGAGTTGCTTTGGAAAAAAGCGTCTGCCTAATCACTGAATGTAAATGAAAATGCAATAAGGCAGGAGACACCAGAAGCTCGACCTGACCCGAATGCGAAAGTGAGGGTTAAAATGTGTTGGGTACCTGGGCATGCTGGGATTAGGGGAGATGAAATAGCAGATTGTTTAGCAAAGGCAGCTCTAAACAGAGACATGGGAATGTTAATATACCATTTTGGGGGTATAGACAAATAATCAAATGGCAAGAACAGTGGGAAAAGGAGTCAAGAAGAAGACAGTATCATCTGTTCAACATTATATCGATCAGGAAAGCAGACTGAAGATGTAAAGATAACCAGACGGAGGCTTGGACACTGTGGATTAAACCAGTGTCTGCATAGTGTAGGAAAACATCCCACTGGGTTGTGCGAATGTGGCAATTCTGAAACCATCAAACACGTTTTCCTGCAATGAAGCAAATACAAATTAAGGGGAACTTTTTTTTTTACAAGAGACTATCGGACCTTGGTGTTTTAGTTTTTTAGTCTTTTTTTTTTTTTTTGTTCCAAAAGAGAACAGCCGTCTTAGTGTGAGGACATTTGCAAGATACAGAGCTGTAAACAAAGTACAACCTGCTAATGTCATGAGTAATAATATCCTGTGGAGGGCGGTATTACGCCTAGATGCGTGTACCCTGCCTTCAAATCAACAGAAGAAGAAGAAGTTGTCTCTGCATTCCGGTAAGATGGCGACGCACATGAGGAGGACGCTGGTGGTCCTTCACAGAGCAGCATGCAGCAGTTTAAGGGTAATGATATGTCTAGGACAGTTGTGGCGTATTAAACACAGACAGTTAATCTGTTTAAAGTAGGAGGTCGTTAGTTGTTTTGAACGTGTTACATTGCACATAACTGCCCTTGCAGCTAGCTAGCCGTAGCAACCGTTAGCTAACTGCCAGGGTTAATATGAGAGATGTTGTCAGGACGTGTGAAGAATAACTAAAGTAAAATACTAATTCATGTTAAAATTTGATTTAATTTATTCAGTAAAAATAATATGGCCAGACTTATAATGACCTCAGTTATAAACACTGACTGTCACCAAAAGCTGAAAATGTTCTGGTACATGGAGAAGATTGGACATTACAACATATCTTGTTGTTTAGGTGAAAACAAGAAACTACAAGGCTACTAGCTAATGACATTAACATTTATCCTAAACTGGAAATTTACTGTTAATTTAAAGGTTTCTTCTGTTGTCAAAACACTTAATAAAGTCTGACCCTTCAAAGCTTGTGATGATCAACATCCTCTAAGCAGCTGACTGAGAATCTGAACATGAAGTTAATTAACTCCTACAAAGCAGGAAGCATGTCTAGAGTCTTCTGACATTTCATTCAGAAGTGGTAGCTGAGGTAAACTGTGGACGTCACGACACAATGTGGAAGACTAAGAAAATTATATATTATTATAAGACAAACCTGTATGACTGCAGGTGAGCTGTTACCTGTGCAGAGTCATGAGTCTGTTTTAAATTAAGTGCTACGGACAGATGAATATTAAATTGAGCTCAGTGGTTATGAAATATTCTGATTTGGGATTATAATAATGCTGACATTTAATGTAATAACATGTCCTGAGTGATTAAGAGAATAATTTCAGTTTCATTAAATACTTTATCATTATCTTTGAGTGTGGATTTTATAAACGTATGCTTTTATTTAAAAAACATGCACCCATCGTATCTAATAATTTTTATTTTTATATTATGTTTTTACTTTTTAACATCATTTTGACTTCATCATCATCATCACCTAATTTATATTGTCTTCATAGTTTCACATTTTTATTTTTTGACACAGTAGGTAACATTTTGTCTAACTTTTAACTTTATAATTATTGATTTTTATAAATTGGACTTACTACTGCATAAAAGACCTCATAATTTTGACTTTTTAATCAATTACTTTTTTAAATGACTCATATTTCATATTTTGACATAAGTCAGATTTGTACTTTTTAATCAATCATTTAAATAATTTTAACATGATAAGTAGACATTATTATTGTTATTGTTATTGTTATTATTTTTACTTTTAAATGGTTTTTGACATGTGAGGTGTGGTGCTCAAGCTCAGTGGTTATAATCGACCAAAAAATACATGTTGGATGTTTATAGATAAAATGATTTCTCTATAAACATTTAACATTTGAAATCACAGACATTCAGCTTTAGGCTTGTGTTTTCGGAAACATAATACCGATTTTACAACAGGGTGTTGATCCAAGGCAGACCCCAAATCCATGAAGTACTTGAACAAACACAAATTGAAGCTTTTGGAACTGGTCATTGGCTGGAACATCATTAATATATGTGGCATTATTTGGCTTCAGAAAGCGTTTGAAGGATGTGACAGAACTGGTGGCAGCTCTAATTAGCTCATGGATGCCAAAACTTTGCATCCAACTGTTTATGTCAGAGTACACAAATGCAGGAAAGAAGTGTAGATTAATGGCAAAACTCTTTCACTGTCCCGATTCTCTCAGAATACTGAGGCTTCCCTGGATGTGCGCCATCCCGTTCCACTTTTCCTGCCGGTCCGAACCAAGAAGCGTTACTTCATCCCTCCAGCAGTGGGGATAAAGGGAAGGCATATGGAAAACACAGAGGCCAAGGCCCGAGCGGCAGGCCTCGTGTTCAGGCAGGAGTACATGGAGAGGCCCATCAACATCTCCTGCACTGGTAAAACTGCTGCTTCACACTTGGACAGGCATAAACAAGATTTGTGGTAGTGTTTGGTTTATCAAAAAGATTGGTAAACATAAATGACTTGGAGGCTACACACTGACTGATCAGTCTTGTCTGTCTTTACCAGCGGGAATCTTTGACCCCTACATACCCCCAGAAGGCGACGCTCGTCTTTCTACTCTGTCCAAAGAAGGCCTGAAACAACGGACTGAACAGATACGACAGAGCGCGTCCTCACAGCTTGCGTAAGATACCTCCTCGTGTTGTTCCTGTTCTCTTGATTTTGTATTTGCAGTTTGGTGTGGATGTGATCCTCAGTATCAGTTGTGCAACAGCTCAACATTTCTCACTTTGTCTCCACAGGATTCGTAAAATCAAAGAGCACGACTCCAACTTTTCAGCAAAGAATTTTGCAGAGCGAGCGCAAGAAATTTTCATTGAGGCCCACAGCGCCCTGACGCAGTAAGCACCCAAACTTCACTAAACAATCAACAACAGCAGGACAAGATGGCGTACACACTTTATAGGTGTTGACAAATATGTTTATTTATGAATTAGAATTCTTTCCAAACATCTTTTCAGTCAGTTCTTTACATTTATTAAGTTCCCTGTTTGATAAAAATATTAAACAAACGAAACATTTGCTCACATAAAAAGTTTCCTGTTCTTATTTGTGCTGTACACATTCATTTCTTTGATAATTAACTTCCAATTAAGACAAGAAATAGAAATACAGTAAAGTAAATAGTTTTGCAGAAGGGTTATTTTGCAGGTGATACTTCCATTTCTTGTTGTGTATGAGCCATAACTAATACATCACAGATGTAAAGTGTAATTAACTAAAAACACTTTTAATAAACATAACATAACCACAGGTAAAACATTTCGTTAAAGTGTTTGGTTTAAGTTTAACAAAAGAAAAGATTAACCTCTGCTGTTTCTGCAGGTTTAACAAGGAGAAGCTTCACTCGTTGGTAACAGAAAGATGTTATCCAGTAAGTTCTGTCCTTTTTTTAGACGTTCCAGAAGAACTGCTCTTGCTGTTTCAGTTAAATGTTTCCAACTCGTTTATATTTCCTTACCGCTCTCCACCTCCTCACATCCCTCCTCTGTCCTGTGTTCAGGAGATGACGAGAGGAAACCGCTACAAGACGATACACTGGAAATTCATTGAGTCCTTGGAACCGCCCAGAGTGGTTCACGCCCGCTGCCCTGACATGGTCACTAAAGGCAACCTGTACGGCCAGGTGACGGTCCGCATGCACTCCAAACAGGTAGGACCAGTGTTTTACTAGGATTACTCTATGTATGAATGTATGTACACACAATATTAAAAACATATCAGATATAATTTACTGATAAATAAACAGCTTTACGTGAAGTTTGCTTTGTTTTTACAAAGTTAATTCCAGTTTCTTCTGTGGTTTACACATTCTGTGCCAAAAATATCTAATAGTATATCTAATAGTAATAATATCTGTAATTGCTTTTCAAGCATGTTTTTACATAATTGAATGAACAAAAACACAAGCTTCAGCTGGGTCATAAATATATAAATGTCACAATACGTACATACACAGCAGGTGTGTAAATATTTGCATTAATGTGACAGACTGTCAAAGACCAGTCAAAATCTGGGCAGGTTGGTAGAAACGATCTGTAAGTGTGACTCTGAGGCCTCTAAACTCTCATTGTGTCTCAGTCTTAATGAATCTTGTTTTATGCGTCTGTTTGTCCTGTAGACTTTGGCCATCTATGACCGCTTCGGGAGGCTGATGCTTGGCAGCGAAGAGCAGCCGAAGGACGTCTTGGAGTACCTGGTTATAGAGCGACACCTTGTCAACCCCTACGGCCAGTGGAGGTTACATGGGAAAATAGTGCCCTCCTGGGCTCCGGCCAAAGATCCGATTGTTAAGGTGAGCGTGTGCTCTGCACTCACTGACAGCATTTGTCTGTTAGGAAGAAAAACAAGCACTTTTTTCAAGAACAACTTTGATAAGGTAAGTCTGAGTTTTAAAGCTTTTTAACATCACTGTAGTAAATATCAGTAAATAACCTTGCTGTTACACAGACCTTTATACATCCTCACTGAACAGCTTTAAAATAGATAATATGGATAATCGATAATTTGGTGTTTGAGTTCAGTTTAACTTCTGCATAATCTTGTTTTCAGGCATTTCTGGACACTCATGTTCATTAAGTACACCTCACAAAATCCAGTTCAGCCAAAGCAACAGCCAAGACTAAATTCCATTTTTGTTCTGTTATGCGAGTGAGATGTTGCTAATATTTTTCCGCCCACTGTGGTTAGGATAACAAACAGAAACACCTCTCTGTATAATACAGTGCAGATAAAAATGTTGCAGAGATAATCAGTTCAGCCAACATCACTGTAAGGCAGTTAAAACAAACCCTGAACAATACTTCTGTATTAGTTTTAGCTGCGTGTAGCCACTGAACCTAAAAACAACTAAACCTGAATAGCCTGTAACCTGTAATTTAGCTTAATGCAACAGCTAGCGACAATGTGAATCTTTTTTATAACTGCGAGTTAGCACAGTGCTCTGTACATTAGGCTGGTTTTAGCCTGAGCTAACAGCTAGCATTACTTACAGCTAGCTATGATTATGTTCACGTTAGCTGCTAATCTTATAACTTTAAGCTAAATCAGTTCAAGTTTGTAAAAATGTTTAAGTAGCCAAGTACCTTAAAACTTTACAATTAAGTTACGAAGTGATCATTAAATGTGTATGTAAATATTTATCTACACTTTTTACTCACTCCAGCTAGTTGAGGCAGATGGCCACCCATCGTGAGTCTTGTTCTTCCTTGAAAGGGATTTTATTTTTCCCTCTCCACTGTTGTGGAGAATATTTAGTACATTATTTTAGCTTTTAATGTGATTATCAATATAGTGTTCGTAGTGATGAATGTAAATAAGCATGCAATATACAAATGTAAATATTCTTGTTGATCTGATATAAGACGAAATGTTTTAGACATTGATGTAAATCATTCGTCACAGAGACACTATAAATTAGCTAGTTACTTAACACTTTATTTTTGACAAGACTGAAATTATATTTCATTAGCAAGGAAAGAAGGTTACAGTAAGTTAAAGGGGTTAAAGACACACAGTAGAAAGAAAAATATTTTTCACATACCTCCAGTAGGATTAAGCTAGGGAAGTAGTTTTGGTTTTGTGTCTGCATTTGGTGATAATTGTATCTCTATGCCCTTCTTACTCAATAATAAACAGACATTGTTAACTAATTTTATCAGGATTGCCTACAGTAGATGTACAGGTAAAACAAAAATCCAGAATTGTGTAGCTGAAGATATTCCTTTATTTTACCTGCTGTTTTTTTTAGGATTGAAAAAATAATTTAAAAGTTCACATTTTCACCAGTAATCCAGTGAATGTACCTTCTTTTTTTTAAACTGTGGTCTACCTTGTGTATCCTGTTCATTTGGTTGTGCACGTCCTCAGAAGTCAACGCTGTGCAAATTTCAAGATGCAGTTCGACGTGTGGTAGCTAGCAAAGGAAAAGAAACTGAACCACCAAAACAATGGCAGAAAGACGTTAAGAGAAACTCATTGTGCAAAAGCGGAAGTTCGTGTGGAAGATATTTTTGTGAATTAGACCCTAATTTTCCCCACGGTGCATATACTTTAAAATATTTCAGATACTCACAAAGCACCCAAGGAAGTAGGTGAACAATGACACAGATGATGCGGCTATTGTCTGCCCTCACATGTTAGATTAAAAAAAAACATGAGCTGTGTGTGAGAACACCAATGTCCGAGTCAGTCGTCCTGGACATTAAACGGATATTAATCTACTAGCTCCCTAGTATTAAGTCAGATTGAGTCTGGGTGTGAATGCAGCAGGTAATTCTCTGGAGGATTCACAGTGAGCGAGCGGTCGTGTTGGTGGCACTTCCTTTCAGTCGATCTGCTCAGCACATACACCAGACACTATGGGAAATATTTAACATGATCTCTGTTGTCCCACAGAACTCCACAGAACAGAATCATAAAAACTATCTGGCGTATTTATATAAATTTTGAGTATACTAGGGCTGAGTTTTCTTGTCCTTTTGGGTGAGTAGTGGCGTACATCTTGGAGTCCCAGCACAGGAAGTGTTCAGTATGTACCTTACTGTGTAAAGTTTTTCTCCACCAGCCTCCTCAGAAATAGTTTAGCCACTGTTCCTACTTGGAACTTCTGGGAACATTCACTGACTTCTGTGTTTTGTATCGCTTTTTTATCCCTTAACTTTTTTGCAAATGCTTAGACTCAGGTTAGGGATATACTCCTGTTGACTAATGCATGTATGTTGTTTAGAGCTGCGTCATCTGCGCCATTATTCACATGCATCATTGAATAGTTTGTGTCTGTGTCCAGGATTTAAAAAGGTCGACCACAGGCGGGCACAGAAAAGCACCTATTTCTCCCTGGCTGAAATGGAAGCCTCTTCTTCTTGAATGTCCGTTCTTAGCAGACGACGAAGAAGAAGAAGAGGAAATTAGTTTTTTCTTGACAGGTTTCTGATTGCATGGTGGATTGTTCTGCGGCAAAAACAGCAGCGACAACAGCACAAATACCGTGTCTGATATTGTTAATAGCAAGTAAATCGCCAGCCTTAGCCATACTGTAAACATTCAATCAAACGTCTTTGTTCTGTCTCAGTCACTGTGCCACTGATCAAATCCTTCATTATTATGCTTCGTGCACCTTCTTCTCAGGGACCAACAATCAAATCAAAACCAAATGGACTATTTTTCGAAGTGAGCGTCTGGATCGATACCTCACACACCGTCCAGTTCACTGGAGTTCAAATGTGAAAATGTAGTTACAAAACATTTGAACATGGCTCCATCCTCTGACAATTCTGCTGTATGCAGCTGCAAACCTAAAAAACATACGTGATAGGTGATCGCAAGGTGTGAGTCAAAAGCAGCCTGAATCTGGATAGATTTTCAGGTTTCGCTCGGATCAAGACCAGAGTCTGCATGTTGACGTGTGTGATATCTGCAGTAGCACGTGACACTGATTCTGAAAGTTGTCATGTTGCTGTTTTGAGGATATAATTAGAGGTACAGTGGACGACATGGTTGATGGTTCAGATATCAGATTTTCCTGTTCATTAAGCTGAGAGGACTCCTGCTGGTTGACCGTGTCACTCACAGCATGAAGCACACGGCTGAACTGCATTTCTCCACAGCAGCTGTTTTAATTATCTAGCAATGCTCCATCTCTTATTAGTAGTTTCGACTTGCAGTAATGTGATGTAGATTGTCGGGCCTCTGTGCCAGTTCGACTGGACTAGCGAGTGACTTGCTCTATATGCATCATTTGCAAAAAAAAAAAACGAATCACCTTAAATATGTGAGTCGGTCTCTGAGTCAACTCCTGCTGTGCCTCACATCCACTCGACAGATGGAGCAGGAAAGTTGCCTGGAAGCTGTTTCTCACTCTTTTCTGATAGAATCTAAAAATGTTTCACCAGCAGAGATCTGCAGGAGTGTAAGGTTGTTAATGAACAATAAGAGAATTTTTTTT